>CAKNWW010229243.1:428-10790 GCA_932074435.1 Andricus kollari
TTTTAATCCAAAAATAAAATTATTCTCCGGCTATTTATTGATAATTAGGTTTCCCTGTTCTTCTTTTTTTTTCTCGTTGTTTAAATTTAAGCACATAGAATTAGACCCTCCCCCAAACCACCGAATGATGTAAGGGTGGATTACGGAAGAGGAATAAATATAAATTCATAATCTAGAAATAAACCTATAGGGAAGAAAGGGCAACGTTATTATGGGGGCATCAATTCCAAAAATAAAAACTAAAACAAAGAACGTTTTAGGAAATTAGAAAGGAACGAGGGTTCGACTTTTCTCACAATTCCAAGCAACCATAAACGTGTACGCGAGACACGCTATTCTCTCTCTCTCGCCAACGCTTTAAAATATTGCTTTCCCGCCCTGACTCATGTCCACAAGAACGCGACAGTCTGGACTTAACACTCGGTTTTGTCTCCTCTCTCCCTCCGCCTATTCTCGCCATAAGCATGTCTCCCTCGCGTATATCCGAGGTATATGCTATTGTTCAATGCACCTCGGCCGCTTGACTTCTCTCTTCCTTCCTTCCTCTCTCCACGCTATTCTTCCATAAGTCCCTGTCGCTTTCGACTTTACATACTTCCCACCGTAGCATGAAAGTACGAGCACGTGGAAATACCAAAACAAACACCACGTGCTCACTCAGCAAAAATCTGTAACGCTAAAATAATCGTTGTTTTTTTTTATGATTAGAAGGTTGAAATTAATATATGTTTATATTTAAATTGAAAATTCCAACCTGCATCAATTTCGATGCAAATTGAAATTAAAAGTTCTTTTTAGAAATATAAAGGACTTAAATGCACTTCACTTCCGTAAAGTGCTGATGAGGTTCCTGCCTCGCAGGTGCAAAATTCAATCTAGAGCATTTAGCAGTATGAATTTTGCACACCTAGAAATAAAAGCTGGAAATCATGCGACATATCCCTTTCTTCCGAACCAAAATTCTGCATCTCTGCAAAAATCCCTACCAAACTACGAACTGTGGAGGTGCATCGGACGAAAAACCATATGCAGTCTACTGAGTAATCTGACGTGACACAGATCAACTTTGGTTTTCGCCCGTCCGTACGTCGTGCTTTGAATTCCGACGGAACTTTAAAGTGCAAATTCTCAATTCGTAAGTCGTCGCGTCCCATCCCGGCTTAGCGGGACTATACTTTTCTCGGCCGGTAATGGGAATAAGCCGCGGATATTAATCGAGTGGCTCATCAATAGGGTTCGTAATCCGGACGTTAAAATTAATCTTTGTTCGATGGGGGGCAGGGCCGTAACGGGAACGTTCCTTCATCGCGTCCTATCCCGGTTTATTCGGGACTATACTTTTCCTGGCCCGGTAACGGGATTGGCGTTGTTTTTCGTGTCCATTCCGGCCTGCTTAAAACAAAATTAGTTCAGCCTAGAAAATTTTACCCTGTCTCGAATCTCAAAACGAGACAGAGTAATTTTCTCGGAAGGCTGCAATTCTCTTTTATGAGGAATAGAAGTATTTTCTACTTCTCATAAAAGTGGATTCAGAAAAATAGCAGGTGCTTGCGTGTTGTGTGGCTCTCGCGGGTGACCTAACAGACTAGAGTGGATTATAAATCCACGAAATCGAAATAAAAGGTTTTCGCCCGCCTTGTCGACAACCAGATAATTTAAGAAGAACCAAAACCGCCTTCGTTCCTTTTGGTTCGTCAAATTTGAATGTCCGACGAGCGGTAGTAATAAGCCTAGGATAACAAGAGAACGACACACATTGGTGAGCTGTATCTCACATTTTTAAAATTCGGGACAACAACTTTTAGTCAGAGAGTAAGGGTACCAACCCACAAAAAAAACACAGGAAAGACGAGTCTCTCGCCCTTCCTTCAGTTATGGGGAAGCCTCCCCCACGTACAATTTCGACATCATAAATTCTTATTTGCTTTTCATTAATCTACGGAAGTTTAGGCAGCACTTTACTTTCGGAAGCTTTTTAGGAAACTAAATATTAATTTTGATTAGTTTGTACTTTACAACGATTCTTTCAACGCGTTCAAGTTCATTCAGAATTACATGAAATCAGCTAATAAGCAATTTAAGAATGTTTGCCGGTGGGTCAGAGGAAGTTTAAATTATGTTTTATTTGTTGTAAACAAATAAAATGTAGAAAATATTTTTCAGAAGGTATGTTGATTTTTCTCAGTATGAATGATTTCTTACTATTATTGTTCGTCACTTTACGATAATTATTAAGTGTTCATACACAGTCTTCCAAAAATTTCTCTTTATTAACAAATCTTTGTATAAATATGTGCATAGAAACTCTTATGAAGTTAAGACTCGGCCTTGATTTTGTAAATTTAAGTACATTTCTATTACTAACTTGTTTTTAAATTTGTCAACTTATTCTGGAGCCAAAAGACTGAAAAAATCATTTTTATTCTTTTTTCTTTGTTCTGGCTACTAGTTATTGCTGTTTTACATCAAAGTGAAAATTTCAAGTTTTGTTACGACAGCGTAGAGTATCGTAATGTTGACATTACGATACAGCGGAGTCTAATGTGAAGAGTGATCGTCCGCTGTATCGTAATGTACAGCATTACGATACTCTACACTGTCGCATAAAAACGCGTTTATGCACCGAAGTCACCTAAATTATATTAAAAATCGTTTTTAATATTTGAGATTATATAACTTGCATTGAGGTGAAAACTCGAAAATAATTAGTCAAACTATTCAAAATATGCGCTAAAATTGCTATTTTTATACTCACGCACATTTTTGAATAGCTAAAAATCGATTAACAACATAGATTCCAAATTATAATAATAAATAATGGTCACAATTTTAGCATAATACTTTTTACAAAATGTCAGGTCATCCTCCATAATGATGTATCGTTCTATAAAATAAGAGAATATTTTTAAATACTGAAGCTAGAACCAAGAACATCATTAAAATACTATTTTCTTCGATATTTTCAAATATTTTGACCTGTTCATTATATATGTTAACTTCATAGTGGGGCGGGAAGCCCCAAAAAGGGCACCCCTGGTGCTCAAGCTATGAAGTCTATTGTGCCATACCCTTAACTAATCACTCTCAGTAATTGATTTCAGACTTCTTGGTAAAGCCCAGGATGTCCACCACTGATCGCGTAATTATTTCCTCAGGTTCCATGAAGTGGGCCCCAAGGGTTTGTTGTCTGAGCCTAGCGAATGCCGGGCACTGGCATAAGACATGCAGGGTTGTTTCATCGTTTCTGCCCCATATCCTGCACTATGTCGTGGGGTTAAACCCCATGTTGTACATGTAATAGTTCAAGTGGTTGTGCCCTGTGAGCATCTCAACCACATACTTAGGTCTCTCTTGGGTAATCCCAGGACTTCCCTGGCTCTGTCCAACCAGTACGTATAGCCCAGGATGGCTTTCGCCAGTCGGCAACCCAGGGATTGTTACATTATTCCCAGTGCTTCGCCCGGATCCAGCTTTTTACGGCCATTCCGATGCAGCAAGACGCTAGTCTCAGTACCGGTTCTCGTTCTATGTTATTACTTGTCGCGTCATACTTCCTTTAGATTGGAGCTATTCCTTTTTAAAATGTATGCCCATCACAAATACAGCAGGTTAGACTTGAGTAAAAAATATATATTGGTCATTTTGGAAACTTTTTTTATTTCGAAAATCTTATTGTTTGACTTCTGGTCGATGAGAGTAGTGTTTGAAGTCTGCAAGAAAATTGTTAGTTTTACTATAATCAATGTATTTTCCACGTCTAAGTGTTTTAGGTAGATGGAAGGAAAATAGTCAATATAATGAATGTAGTAAATGTTTCGTAACATGATGTACGAAAATCTCCTTTTCTTCTAAAAGTTACTTTTTAATGAAAAATTGAGTAAAATTTACCATGTTCCTGTCGATTTTCTATTTTTTCCCAATGAAATAATGAGTCGATCATAATTATTATCGATTAGTTCTTGAAGCACAATTATTGTTCGTTAGTTAAACTTGGATTCTTGAACAAATTGCAATAATAACATTGTTTGAGAATCAAGATTTAGTTTTTTGTTCTCATTTAATGAAGAATATTCCACTTTATTGTAAAGAAAAAGGCATTTTACCAATGTTTCGCTAAAAACATGATCTTTAGGAACTATGTTATAAAGGGGCAAAGTTTGTTTTTCTTTTTCGGCTGCTATTTTCGTTGTTATTTTTTTATATTCAACTCTTTTTACCCAGTATCTGAAAAAAGATTCAAAAGAATTAAACATAATTGGTATTTAATTTCATGCAATATGGATAATATATGTGGAGTATAGAAGGATATATGGATATTTCACATGTGGTAATTGATTTTTTATAAATAAAATCTTTCAAGTGGATTTTTACCAAAAATACGTACAGTTGAAAGGAATAATACATTCACATATCACGAATCATGTATTTAGAAGTTTTCTTTAGATTCGGATACGAAAAAAATACTTAAGATTTTAATGTATTTTGAGGTACTCTGGACAAACTAACAGTTCGTTGTAAGAATCTATGTGAAATTTTTTATTCATTTTGTAGAAAAAACACATTGAAACCCTTATTTTTCACTTGAAAAGCTTTTATGAATGCTATATTTATCGCCAATAAAACAACAAACGGGACGCAAGCCAATGTCGCACAGTGGCTGACAAAGGTGTCACGTCAAAAAATGCGTCAGACTCGTCAGGGTCGACGATAGGCAAGCGTATTCTATGTACAGGCAAATTATCTATTGAATATCACATATTCCTTATCATATAAATTAAGTATTAATTTTTTTGTTACAATTCATATTTTTTTTTATATAATGTTGATAACTTGTAATTCAAAGCAATTTTTAATAATTATAACGCAATTTCAAACAATGGAATGTTCCACAACCCGGATTTAAATCCTGGCACATTCTATTACTTTTAAATTCCTTAAAATCTTGTTTCGCTTACTGGGTATAGGCAGTATTTAAGTAACATTGGTACTCTGAGTCACCCAGTTATATTACAATATTGTTTCTTTTCTTTTTCAATTTTCATTTTCCGATTACTCGATCATACGCGTCGACTGTCTACATACCGCGCGACATTCTTCATTCGAGGATATTCATTCTCTCTCACTATTGTCGACTATCATCAACCTACGATCCTTATATTTTCCTCAGATATGAGAGAATACAAATTCAACCATTAGGGGAAGAGAGAATGTGCCTTCCGATTTCGAGAAGGTCCTTTTGATATAATCGCAAGCTCTCTTTATGGTAGGACTACATCATCCTAACACGTGCTCCCATGATTCCAGCTCGTAATCCCATACTCTACGTCTTCTTTCCTCTTCATCCATCCATTATCTAGACTCTACCACGTGTTTTTTTTAACTTGTGACATCGAAATATCTCAAAAAATACGCATCCTATGAAAAAAATATCCGTAATATAAACTTTTTAAATGGGAACCCCAATTTTTTTCACAGATTTAGATTCTCCTTCATGAAATACGTGAGTTTTATTCGAAATTTTTTTTTTGATTCGTGAAAAAAAACCACCCCCCAATGTCTCCTGGGGGGGGGGGGAAGTAAATTTTGTTTAAAGACGCTTTTCCCCTTGAAAATACCGTTTTTTATTGGGATTTTTTTTTTTGATGCGTATTTCTCCCATCCCAAATCGTATAACTTTATCCCACTTTTTCTCCTTTTTTATCTTTCTGAAACGCTCTGGTTGTCCTTCAATCTTCTCTTCGCTGTATCATCTATTATACCTCGAATCCAAGTTTTTTCTACATCTATCCTTTCCCTCCTTAACTGGCAGTTCATTCTCTATTTTTTGCCCATTTCTGACTGTTATAAGCGCAACCGCGGGATTTCACTGGGAGTGGATGCCATTTCAGAAAATTGCACCCGCTCCCGGCGAAATCGCGATACTGTTTCAGCTGTAACCACGTCTCACGACTGTGAGATAGGTTGTCAAAGTCTGCGATTGACTCAATACGATGATCCGATAATAGTTTCGTCCACCGTAAGGACACGGAGCGACCCAAGGACGACCGTCTTCTGCATTTTCCCCGCAAGTATCCTAGCATTTCTTTGACGTGCAGAGATGTTTTTCAGGCTATTAACTAGTGAAAGCTTGGCTCCTCCAAGAGCACCGATGATCTCGACGACTAGCTTAACAGAATATTTCTGTTATATTAATTTACATATTATTTTAATTTGTAACGATAATCATTGAGCTCAAAAGACTTGCAAAGAATCCTATCTATATCATTTTGTTAGTGAAACACTTGAACATTGTTCGATTTCATTGAATTATCAGGAGTCCGACGAAATGGTGGCTGATGTATTTACTAAGTGATTACCTGGACCAAGGCATCAGCAGTGTATTGTCAATTTTGAAATAGATATTTTTAAATAAAGAATCGAAATGATGGACACATGAGGGAAAGTTTATAACCTCATCTGCGTTTTGCTCGTAGTTCACTCTGTCAATTTTATCAACTTGTCAATAGAGACAGAAGAGGGCAGCGACAACGAGATAGGTAGGGAGGAGACGAATAAGGCGATAGCGAAGTTCAACAGCAATATGACAACAGAAGAGCATGGTCTACAGAACGAACCTTTGAGATTTGGAGGTGAAGGGGTGAGAGAGGAAATATAGGGGGTCTGTAATAAGGCTTAGAGAGGAGAAGGATGGCCTAAGAAATGGAGGACAGGTTTCGTGATTCCTTTATTAAGAAAGATGAGGGCAAGAAGGTGGAGAAGTATAGGGGAATCACGCTTATGTCGATGGGCTACAAAATATATACGGAGATACACACAAAGCGGTTAGAAAGTAGGAAGTTAGGAAGGAAAAAAGGGTAATTAGAGGTCCTATTAGTTGATTTTAAAGCTGCGCTTAAATCGGTGAATAGAAGGGTGTTATGGCAGGTTATGAAAGAGAGGGGGTAGATGAAGGTGTGATCGCGAGGATAGAGGAGAACAATGAAATAGGGAAAGAAAAGGGGGAGATTTTCTGGACTGATATGGTGCTCAGGCAAGGGTGTCCGCTGATCCCACTACTGTTCTGTCTCTTGTTGGCAGATTTAGAGGAGAAACTGAAGAAGAAAGGAAAAAGGGGGAACGTTTCTGGCAAATAGCAAGATATATTCGTTAGCGTACGCGGATGACGTGGACTTCTGCTAGCGGATGACCAGTAAGGAAGGAGTTTATTGATGAGAGCTTTCGCGAAGTACGTAAGAATGAAAGATTTAAGGGTGAATGTGAGTAAGACGAATATGTGTTTAAAAAAAAGAAGGGCATAAGTAGAATATGATTGGAAGATGTCCGGAGAGATGGTAGAACAGGTGGAGGAATTTAGTTACTTAGGTTTCTGATTTGAAGCGAAAGGAGAAGTTGAGCTATAGATCAGGAGAAAGGTAGAATGTGCGAGCCAAGTAAGGGGGTAGGCGGTGGTATAAGGAAAAGGAGGTTTATGGAGGAAGATGCGAGTGTGGCTATTTTATGCTTTAATGTGGTCAGTACTATGCTACGGAGCGGAGATCTCAGGATGAAAAGCGCACAAGAGAGTGGGAGAAACTAGGTAGAGGAAAAACGGTAAAAAGGCAAAATGAAGAGACCACAGAACTTTGAAGAGAAATTGAGAAGGGGGAAGGGAAGCAGGATAGCATAAGGGTGTCTGAGGGAAATCGTAAACAAAGAAACGAGGAAAGATCAAAGTGGGAGAAAGAGACGGCAGAGGAGGAGAGAACGTGGTATAACTTTGGGCGTCAGAATTAGTGTTGCACATGAGTGAGAACGTTTACCAACTGCAACTGGAACGTTTACCTCATCCACTTCTGCTCCTTCTTTCTTAGAAGGTAAGCAAGAGCGGGAGACGGGACAGTTGGAGGTGAAGGCTTCACCTCTGGATATTTTTTTACAGCTACCAATCTTTGTAGAATGTTATGAGGAACAGTGTTGACGGACCAGATGAAGTGATCCCAGAAGAACAGCCTTTTGCATCCGGTTTGCGATGTAATGAGCGTGACGCTGGCAAGTCGGAATCTTGTTCAGTTGGCTAAGAAATGAAGCTTTCATACCTCGTAGAGTAGTATAGGAACGGCCAGCATATTGGTCGCCTGGATCTTATTCTTTCTAGATAATTCGGAAGCCCAAATTTTTCTGAGAATTGGGCGATGCCTTTTCACAAGGGCCGTTTTTAACACACGCACATCTTGGGTTTCCGCTTGCGGTATTCTAATATATGTATATGTTTCTCGATTACCAAGATTTTATATGGTATTTCCGCCTACGAGTTGAACATCCCGATCGTCACTCGATGGTGTAGTTTCTAGTCGTCCTTGGTTTAGGTGGACGCACGCACACTTGTCCAGTCCAAAGCTCATGCTAATCGCTTCAGAGCTTTTGCCTCGGAGGACAATAGATAGAGGCAAGAGGGAGATGCAGAAAAGTATCGGACTTAGAGATTCTCCTTGGAAGACCCCTCTCTTATATGTGATATAGCTGGTAGTCACTTGTCTTTTGACAGATGTTATGACAAATCTTGTCCGCCACAAGAGCATGAGCTCTTTTATGCATCTACCTATTTTTGAATGCACCTCCAGGCACTTAAGGAGCTTAATAAGTAGATCATGGTTCGTGTTATCGAATGCCTTACGGTAGTCAATCCAAGCCATGGACAGATTGCGTCGATACCTGATCGAGTCTTGGGTAATACACCTGTCTATTAACAGGTTCTCCCTGCAACCTGCCAGCCCTCTCTTGCATCCACGTTGTTCAATTATTGCACTCCATACCGGCTCGATAGATGTTGATATCCTCTCTTTGAGGATGCCAGTTAATAGCTTGTAGCTGGTGTTTAATCAAGCTATGGGCCTGTAGTTTTGTGGACTTGACAAATCTCCTGTCTTAGGGATCAATACCGTGCGTTCTTCCACTAGCCACTGCGGAATGGGTTGTTCTCCGTTTAAGAAAGTAGTAAATGTACCCAACCTTTGTCTTTGGCAAAAGTTACGAAAGAGTGATATATCTGAACCGTCTTCATTTAGCTGAATCCATTTTACTCGCCGTTCAAGGCGCTGTTTCGCTGTTGAAAGAGATCTTCTTTTCTACGTCCAGTACTGCTTGATGTTCAAAAGTTTACACTTGTTCAGCGTGTGCTTTGCTTTCCTCAAGTTTCGAGCAAGTGCCCTAACTTTTGGAGTGAATTTTTTATTTGATGTTATGTAGCTAATCACGCACTTAATATTTGATGCTTGCCGTCTCGCCGTTTCAATTTTAAACTGAAGCTGTGCAATATGCTCGCGAATTTTACTCAGGCGTACTGAAGTATCGTTACTTCTATTGTCGCTAAGCAGAGAGACCGCCTTCTCGTGAACTACACAGTTCAGATTCCAGAGATTAACATCTTCGGGGAGCAAATCGGGGAGAGCATTATTAGCTTCATATAATTTGTTCATCCTGAGAAAGACTTTTTGGTGGATAGATCTCCTACTTCTCATGCTGGCATTATCGGATATCTGCAAATGTGGCCTTGCTGGGACGGGTAGTATGTTCGCTGCAGGATGTCGCTCTTCTTCTTGCCGAAAAGGAGCTTCATATCCGTTTTTGCGCAAAAAGAATACCTGATCTCTTAAAGACTGACGCTTTTTATGAGCATATTCCGGGTACATCTTGACCCAACGGTTATGTAACCTCTGCATGAATCCTCTTCGCGCCGGTGAGCTGCTTTGCCAACAGGTAAGGATGTCCCTCCTGAGTTGGTCCGACCACTTAAATCGATGTTGTCGCGTTTGTCCGGGGCTATTGCCTGGTCGTCGCCTCGGTTCGGTCCTATTGCTACTCCCAACTGAACCATGGCCTCCATCCGAGAGAGGCCTATTGTGGGTGGCACTGCACGATACTAGTGACGTAACGGTATAATTCGTTGCGTTGGGGAGTTAGCCCAATGCAACGTGGCTAACTGCAAGAGCCGGAGCTCTCAGGCGATGAGGTCGCTGTTATGCTTACACAGCGGCCGTGAATGCTGGAGGTGACAACAGTCGCCTCTGGATGCTTTCTTAGAGCTACCATGTATCACTCTATAGGTTTTTAGTCGCTTGCTTCCTGATGGTCCAGAAAGTTTCTTACAATGCGACAGGTGTTTAATAAAACTGCCTTCTGAACTGCTGCCAGTACCCTACTGACTTGTGGATCTTGGTTGTATAGGTTGCCTGCAAATTTCGGTTAAGTGGACAAGCAATGTCGATGATGTAGATTCTTCCACCTTTTTTTCTCGCATGACGATTTCCGGCCGATTGGCTCTGATGTAATGATCCGTCTGGATAGTAACATCCCAATATAAGGTGTAATCTTCGTTTTCTAAAA
>CAKNWW010229271.1:3072-16286 GCA_932074435.1 Andricus kollari
TACTATCTTTGCTTTCTTGTACCGGGTCTTTAGTGTCGGGCCGAGGAACAATAAGCTCTCGTTGCCATCTACTTTGGGTCATCATCGCCTACCTGTCCGGTAGCATTGCTGCCTCATCCTCGTCGCCCTTGCCGCCACGTATTCTAACCAACACTCCTCCGACTCCTGGAGCAACATCCGTTGAATCCAGCAATGTAAGTGGTCGAATAAACCATGCCATACTTTTAACAACCCTTGTTTTATTGTGTCTCGACCTTTATCTCGGGTTTCCAACTCCCAATTTCCCTCCTCGGTCTTACCCCGTAATAAACTATTCTATCTCTCTCAATGGGTCACTTTGCATCCCTAAAACGCTATCTTTTCTCATCCCTAATCTCAATAATTTTCTATATTTTTCTCTATCCTTCGTGACCAAGGACTTTTATCTTTTTCTATCCCTTAGTTCATTTATCTATTACGAATTTCAATCGTTTTCAATCTCTTTCTCTATCCTTCGTGACCGAAGACTCTTATATTTTTCTATCCCTTAGTCTATCTATCTATTACGAATTTCAATCTTTTTTAATCCCTTTCTGTTTCCTTCGTGACCGAGGACTCTTATCTTTTTCTATCCCTCAAAATTAGGGAGTTCATCAAAAAATTAAAAAAATTAATTTGACGTTGACCACGTAACAGAAAGACAAGATGACGTCCATGCTTCTATACCTACATACCTAAAGTTAATTTCCATACCTCACAGTCGACAACTGTGTCGAACTTGGAAGAAAACGGTTTGCCAGGCCTCTACTTATAGTCCCGAAGCCTGATTTCACTTGTTGGCTACTTTTACCCTCAGCCACCTAGCGCCACACTGCTGGAATTAAAAATATATAGATCCTATCCATTTAAATTATTTTGAGTGTTTATGATCGAAATAGATAGAGAAAATGTATCCCATTCTACCTCTTTGTCAATATAAATTCGCGTCTATCTTTTTCAATCCACTCTTTTCTATCTCAACCTATACTTTATCTATCCACGTCAATCTTTTTCTATCTATTTGTCAATCTAAATCCACGTCTTTCTTTTCCAATCTCCTTTTCTCGATCTCATCCTATCCTGCTTCTATCAACGTCAATCTTTTTCTATCTCTCAATTAATCTAAACTCCCTTCATCTTTTTCAATCTCCTTTTTCCTATCTCTTCTTATCCTCGATCTATCCGTGTCAATCCTTTTCTATCTGTTTGTCTATATAAATTCACGTCTTTCATTTGCAATCTTCTTTTCTTTATCTCATCCTATCCTGATTCTATCAACATCAATATTTTCCGATCACTCTATCAATATAAACTCCCGTTATCTATTTCAATCTCCTTTTCTCTATCTCTTCTTATCCTATATGTATTCTCGTTAATATTTTTCTATCTCTCTGTCAATCTAAATTCCCTTCTATCTTTTTTAGTGTCCTCTCCTCTGTCGCCTCGTATCCTACATCTATGAACGTCTATCTTTCTATCCCATTCTATCTCTTTGTCAATATAAATTCACGTCTATCTTTTTTAACGCCGTCTTTTCTACCTAATCCTATCCATTATCTATACACGTCAATCTTTTTTTATCTCACTGCCAATCTAAATTCCCGTCTATCTTTTTCAATCTCTTTTTCATTACTTCATCCGCTTCTACGTTCATCAACGTCAATTTTTTTTCTATCTATTTTCCAATCTACATTCACGTCTTTGTTTTTAAAATACCCTCTTCTCTATCTCATCCTATCCTTTATCTGCCCATGTCAATATTATTCCATCTGTGAATTAATCCAAATTTTCATCTATCCTTTTCAATCTCCTCTTCCCTATCTTATTGTATCATACATCTATCAACGTCAATCTTTTTCTATCCATTTTTCAATCTAAATTCACGTGTATCTTTTTCAACCCCCTCTTCTCTATCTCATCCTATCCTGCATCTATCTACGTCAATATTTTTCTATATCTCTGTCAATCTAAAGTTGCGTCAATCTTTTTTAACCCCCTCTTACTTTATCTCATCTTGTCCTTTCTCTATACTCGTCAATATTTACTATCTCTCTGCCAATGTAAATTCCCGTCTATCTTTTCTAATCTCATCTTCCCTATCTTATATATATATAATTTTCTATCTATTTTTCAATCTAAATTCACGTCTATCTTTATCTATTCTCTATTCTCTGTCTCAGCTTACCCTGTATCTATTTAAGTCAAAGTTTTTCTATCTCTGTTAATTTAAACTCCTGTCTATCGTTTTTTAATCTCCTTTTCTCTATCTCATCCTATATTACATCTAGCAACGTCTATCTTTTTCTATCTCGTCGTTTATCTAAACTGACATCGATCATTTTCAATCCGCTCTTCTCTATCTCGCCCTGTCCTTTATCTATCCACGTCAATTTAAATGTTTTGCTCTGCTGGAAGTGGAAAGATTGAGAAAGATAGAAATTGGGGGATAGGAAAAGATAGAATTATTGTATATCTCCTTTTGTCATTCAGTGTGTCACTTTGCATCCCTGAACGCTATATTTTCCTATCTCTAACCTTAATAATTTTGTATCTCTTACTCCTCCTTTCGTAATCCAGGACTCTTATCTTTTTCTTTCCCTAAGTATATCTATCTATTACGAATCTCAATCTTTACATCTCTTTCTCTATCTTCTGTAACCAAAGACCCTTATCCTTTTCTTTACTTCATTCGATCCCTTTAATATAAATTTTATTCTTTGTCTATCTCTTTTTCTATCTTCCGCAATTGAGTAGTCTTATCATTTTCTATTCTAATTTCATTGAGCACGCACCAGAAAGATACCGTGGCGTGAATTTAGACTGAAAAATATATAGAAAAAGATGGACGTTCATAGATGTAGAATACGAGGCTGCAGAGGAGAGGATACTAAACAAGATAGAAGGGAATTTAGATTGACAGAGAGATAGAAAAATATTAACGAGAATACATATAGGATAAGAAGAGATAGAGAAAAGGAGATTGAAATAGATAACGGAAGTTTATATTGATAGAGTGATCGAAAAATATTGACTTTGATAGAATCAGGATAGGATGAGATAGAGAAAGATTGATGTGAATAGATGAAGGATGAAAGGAGATAGAAAAAAGGAGATTGAAAGAGATAACGGGAATTTAGATTGATTGAGAGATCGAAAAATATTCACGTTGATCGCATCAGGATAGGATGAGATAGAGAAAAGAAGATTGGAAAAGAAAGACGTGAATTTATATAGACAAAAAGATAGAAAAAGATTGACGTGGATAGATCGAGGATAAGAAGATATAGGGACAAGGAGATTGAAAAATATGAAGGGAGTTTAGATTGATTGAGAGATAGAAAAAGATTTACGTTGATATAAGCAGGATAGGATGAGATAGATAAAAGGAGATTGGAAAAGAAAGACGTGAATTTATATAGACAAAAAGATAGAAAAAGATTGACTTGGATAGATCGAAGATAAGAAGAGATAGGGAAAAGGAGATTGAAAAAGATAAAGGGAGATTGGAAAAGAAAGACGTGAATTTATATAGACAAAATGATAGAAAAAGATTGACGCGGATAGATCGAGGATGAGAAGATATAGGGAAAAGGAGATTGAAAAAGATGAAGGGAGTTTAGATGAATTGAGAGATAGAAAAAGATTGACGCTGATAGGAGCAGGATAGGATGAGATCGAGAAAAGGAGATTGGAAAAGAAAGACGTGAATTTATATAGACAAAAAGATAGAAAAAGATTGTCGCGGATAGATCGAGGATGAGAAGATATAGGGAAAAGGAGATTGAAAAAGATAAAGGGAGTTAAGATTAATTGAGAGATAGAATAAGATTGACGTTGATAGAAGCAGGATAGGATGAGATAGAGAAAAGGAGATTGGAAAAAAAGACGTGAATTTATATAGACAAAAGGATAGAAAAAGATTGAGGTGGATAGATCGAGGATAAGAAGTGATAGGGAAAAGGAGATTGAAAAAGATAAAAGGAGTTTAGATTAATTGAGAGATAGAAAAATATTGACGTTGATAGAAGCAGGATAGGAGAAAAGGAGATTGGAAAAGAAAGACGTGAATTTATATCGACAAAAAGTTAGAAAAAGATTGACGCGGATAGATCGAGGATAAGAAGAGATACGGAAAAGGAGATGGAAAAGAAAGACGTGAATTTATTTTGACAAAAAGATAGAAAAAGATTGACGTGGATAGATAAAGTATAGGATGAGATAGAAAAGAGTGGATTGAAAAAGGTAGACGCGAATTTAGATTGACAAAGAGATAGAATGGGATACATTTTCTCTATCTATTTCGATCATAAAGATTCAAAATGATTCAAAAGGATAGGATCTCTATCTTTTTACTTACAGCAGGGATCAAGCAATCCCTGGCGGACCGGCCGAACGCCAGCATTACGCTACAGCGTAATGATAAAGTAATGCTAAAGTAATATGGCATTATAATTGTTAAAAGAAGCAAAATAAATATATAAACTGTTGTAATTATAATAATACGTTAAAATTTACGTTAAATGATCATGCCGTAATTACAACAAGTTGCTTTTTCAGCGTTAAAAAATAAAAAAACAAACTGGCTGTCATTGAAGTCGGGCCCCCGCATGTTGAAAACCCGCTTAAACCGCCGTTAGCAGACTACAATGGCAGCCACATTATTTTTTCATTTGTTAACGCTGAAAAAGAAACTTGTTGCAATTACGGCATGACCATTTAACGTAAATTTTTAAGTATTATTATAATTGCAACAGTTTACATATTTATTTTGTTTCTTTCATTAATTATAATGCCATATTACTGTAGCATTACTGTAGCATTACTTTAGCGTTACGCTGTAGCGTAATGCTTGCGTTCGGCCGGTCCGCCAGGGAAGTGAGTCAGTTTTTTCGGTGTATTAAAGAATGAGGTCGTGCTTATTTTCTATAAAAGGGCAGTCGCCATCTTGAAAACGTAAATTACATGTAAGAAACTAGGGACGTAAATTACGTAGGTAATTTACGTGTGTTACGTCGGCACTTCGACCAAAATGACCGATATAAGCGCGAATATTCAAAACCAACGATGATGTCGAAAAGTTCCTGTTTTCTCGGGATTGCTACTGCAAACGGCCGATGAAACGACCTCCTGAAATTTGTATGAGGTAGTACAATAAAACACAAAACACAAACACGATTAAAATTGAGAATCTACGTTATTTATTTATTTTATATTAAATCGTCAAACTAAGAGTCACGCACTAACATTAACACATTGAACGCTCGTTGTTCGCGCACGCGTCCGAACCGAAAGATTCTAAGTTACAAAAATGTCTTTTAACTTTTCAAGAGAAGTGAAGTGTACAAAACTAAAATCGACGGTAGACTGAATGTTTGCGCGTTCTCGGTGGCTGCGCTACCCCGTGACATCGCTGGGTCAGGTCGAGTTGAGGGCGGCGATACACCCCCACTTAGCCAATCGTAGTTCGAAATCTATCCCCTAAAGCGTTTTCTTTTTCTAACGCGAAGGTCCCACGGGGCATGAGTCACGCCCTATGAGTCGCTGGAGCGTCGAGGTCGGTTGAGGTCGAGGTCGTTCGGTGACAATTCTTCGAGGCACTTGAGAAGCTCGAAACAAGACCCCGTTTTTTCTACATAGCCGGAAGGGTCGAAGCTGCGTAGCCAAGACCCCTCGATGGGTTAATCTCAAACACGTGTGGCGGTATTTTAAGTGGTTGTCGTAAACTTTAACTGCAACTTTCAGAAAAGCTATAAAAATCAAGGACCTAACTCTGAAAAGAACCAGGGACCAATTTTGTGTTAAAGAATAGATTTCTTGTCATTTTCATTACATGGGAAAGTGGAAAGGTTTTAAAATTGAGGGTGGTCTGTTTCGAGTTTCTCAAGTTTTAGAACTTGCAGATGTTTATTTATACGCTGGACGTGACTGGCCCGGATATCGCAATTTTCGACAGTTCTTTTTCATAAATTTAATCTTGATTTCTGGAATTTTCTAAGCGTGAGAAAGGGACCTAGTAAATTTCTCAAGAATGTCTACTTTCCTTCTATGTTCCTATATATCAGCTTATAATTTTCTAAATATATTCAACTCCACTAATAAGACGCTTTTAAAACTATTTCGGTATAGTCTGTAATAACCTATTTTTAAAATGTTGGCGCTGGTCGATAAAGAAGAAAGGAGGATACCGAACATTGGCCCCACGCCCCCACTAATGAGACTGGTACCAAATAAAAGCTCTTGTTGAGTAGATCAAACTTTACAATGGGCACAACGTTGTAGAATTTAGCCTTCATACTGTTTTCTGCCATTCAATGTCAAAACTCACACTAAGAGTAAAAGTAATATGTGAGACAGAATGCGTCAAGTGTCCCCACCTAAAATGATTGTTTCTCTGTTATCGTGTTGAAACTTGGCTGAATTATAATCCTAGTGGACGTTTATCAATTCACAAAACAATAGGTCCATTTATCAAGCGGTTGTCAAAATACAGGGGCCTGAAGTTTTTGAATTTTCAGGTGCTTTTTCAACAAATCAATTTTTATTGTTTGAAAAAAGTCAAAAATAAAAATAAAAACAAAAAACTGTTATAATAGCCTTAAAGGACATGAAAAGAGCTTTCCAAGACACTGTAATAAAAGTACAATCATACATTCTGAAAAGAAGTTACTCTAACGTGAAGGTGAAAAAGCACCTGAAAATGTAAAAACTTCAGGCCCCTGTATATTGACAACCTCTTGATAATTGGACCTGTCGTTTTATGAATTAATAAACGTCCACTAGGACTATAATTCAGCCAACTTTCAATACGATAAAAGAGAAAAAATCATTTTAGGCGGGGACACTTTGCGCATTCTGCCCAACATATTACTTTTACTCTTAGTGTGAATTTCGATATTGAATGGCAGAAAACAGTATGAAAGCTAAATTCTACAACAACGTGCCCATTGTAAAGTTTGATCTACTCAAGAAGAGCTTTCATTTGGTACCAGTCTCATTAGTGGGGGCGTGGGGCCAAATTCCCATGTAATCTCGGTACCCTCCTTTAGTGAACCTGCGAGCGCTGCTTTCGCAATAAAAATCAAACGTGCGTCGCAACACGTTACACCATCCCCTTATAAAATAGAAAAAGTCATAAAATTACTTTTTCGCAATAATAATCTTATTTAAGTATAAAATCTTATAGGTGTTGCAAGAAAAGTAGGATTTGAAAGTAATGGTAAAATAATTTTACTGAATTTATTAAGCTAAAGTTGTAAATATTAAAAGAAACTATTTGAAATTAGCTAAACGTTTGTAAAATTCAATGCTTAATTCATATGGATCGAATTATAATTATATTTACATGTTAGGGAGTATAAGCATTTTATAAGTAAAATAAAGTAATAATAAAGTTAAAAGATAGATGTATCACGTTGCGCTGATGAAGCATCACGAGAATCACGAGGTTGTCCACCAACAGCTCCCCTTCGCCCTTATAGCGAAGAAAAGGGACCGAGTTTGACGGTTCTCCAACTCTGCGTGCTACCAGAGCTACCAAACGCACCGCTCGTCCACTCTTGCTGTGAATTGAGCTTTCTTCTTAAAATCCATATGATATTAATTTGAATATTATTATTTAACAGAAAAATTTAACTATTACTGGAAATATTACAATTTAATTTTAATTAATTTATTTTTTAATTAATTTTATATTTTATTAAAGTAAATTTTCTGCAACATAAGACCTTATATTGAGTATGCAACTAGTTTATTATTTAGATTTATTCTCGGTTGAATGGGAGAGCTGCTAGTTTTAGCCTGCCAATGTGGACTATCTTTGTCAGCAGCTTGTGAATGAATATTATGCAGTTTTCTGAAAAAAGCATTTATGTATTGAACATACGTGACAGAAGGGGCTTCTTTTGCAAAACTAGTTGGGATATTGGCTTCTTTACCGAATACAAGAGAATAAGGTGCGAAACCGGTGCTTTCATGGACGGTGACGTTATACGAGAAAATGGCAAAACGTAGCCATTCGTCCCAGCTTTGTTTATCACGATATTGTCGAAGATACTCAAGCAGAGTTTGGTGGCTACGTTCCAGTGAGCCTAGAGATTGGGGATGGAACGCAGTCAATGTGACTCGTTCAATTTTTACATCAACGTTGAAGATATAGCGACCATTATGTGCAAAAACAATTGTTTGGACTACTTGTGGATTTTGTGCTTTTAGATTGTCAACATTAATCATATTTGCACTAATTAAAACCCTATTGACCTGAGAATCTAAATTACAATCACTCGATATGAAATTGACGATGTGCCCTTTACCCGTAAGTAGTTTATCTTTGCTCTATTTCAAGCACGATTCTACGACTACTAGGACTGGCGAAACATCACATTCCATCTCGCTTTTGCGCGTTTCCGAAACCGACCCCTCTTTCTCTATCCACCTGTTTTCCCTTGAGTCCGGTAGTCCCCCCTCCGCAGCCGTTCCGCTCGTATCTCGAGCGTCTCCGACACTCTCTCCCCACTCGAGGCTTGCAGTGGACTTGGTGCCAAATCTGCGTATCGTACCTGGGGTCCCTGAAAATTGTGACCTTTCTCTACTGGGCCATCTTTGTTACAGTTAAAATCTCCGGGGATCAAGTGTCTCTTTCCCCCAGCTGGTGCGCCATTCTTAGTGACGGGTTAGTGTGCTGATACGGGGTCCCTAACATTTTTCAACGGCGCCCTCAGTCTGGTTACCTTGGTACGCTTTGTCGGATAGAAATTTTCTGATTCTACCTCAGGAGCAGTATCGTATTCTTCCGAATCCGGTTCCTCATCGGAACTCATTTCCTCATCGGCTGTATCGAGGACACCGCGACTCAAGAAGACGTATTCTACCAGGTTCTCTATTGGTTCAGTATTAAAGTATTCTTCCTCGAAAACACTCTCGGACTCCACCCCCTCGATGTTCGCATGGGGACCAGCGCTGGTCACAATGCGACCACCCGGGGCGTAAGGCGTCGAGGACTCGTTGCCTTCATTTAAATTATCAGGAGGGTTTCGGGAAAGCGTGTCCGCATTTGCATTTATTATTTCCGGTTTGTAAACAATATCGTAATCATATTCACTCAGTTTAATTTTCCAGCGCCCTAGACGAGAATTAGAGTCTTTTAAATTATGTAATCAAACTAGAGGACGATGATCGGTAACCAGCACAAATTTTCTGCCATAAAGATATGGGCGAAAATGCTGGACCGCGAAGAAATTGCAAGAAGTTCCTCCTCGGTTGTAAAATACCTAGTTTCTGCATCATTCAAAGTACAAGATGCATAGGCAAAGGGCAAATCCTCCCCAATTTCGCCATGGTTCAAAATAGCCCCTAATGCATAATTAGATGCATCTGTCGTCACGATAAATGGCTTGGTGAAATCGGGGTATTGAAGAAGGCGTTCCGAACAAATTATATCACGAAGTGTTTCGAAAACTGATTGCTGGGCTTCTGTCCATTTGAATGGCACGCCCCCTTTTAGAAGATAGTTAAGTGGTTTCGCAATTTCGGCGAAATCCGGAATAAAACGTCGGTAATAACCTATTAATCCGAGGAATTGTTTTATATTTTTTCTTCATTTAGGAACTGGGAAATTTTTAACCGCTTCTATCTTCCTAGGATCTGGTTTAACGCAATCTTCTGAAATAACATGACCCAAATAGGTTATTTGTTTTTTCAGAAAGTGGCATTTTTCAGGTTCGAGGGCCAATCCGGCCTCCTTTGGCCGACCTAAAAGAGCTCTAAATTTACTCGAATGATCTTCTAACGATTTTCCATAAACGACTATGTCGTCCATGTATACGAAGAGTTCGATATCCTGAAGACCAGACAAGACACGGTCCATTAGCCTCTGAAAAGTGGTCGGGGCGTTTTTGAGGCCAAAGGGCATGCGCGTAAATTCAAGATGAGCGAAAGGAGTAGAAAATTCAGTTTTTGCTCGAGATTCAGGATCCATTGGGATTTGATGGAATCCCGAGGCCAAATCTAAAACGGAGAAATATTTCGCACCACCTAATTGGTCAAGTATGTCTGATATGTTGGGAAGGGGGTAAGCATCCCCTAGTGTCTTCTCATTTAAGGCGCGATAGTCGATCACCATTCTCCAACGTTTATTTTCCTGTGCATCGGACTTTTTCGGCACGATCCACAAGGGTGAATTATACGGGGAGTCTGAGACTGGACTATACCACTTGTGAGAAGTTCATTGACCTGCTGACGAACCTCTTCACGGAAGACATTCGGATATCTGTAATTTTGGTGAAATACGGGCTTACTATCGTTGGTAATAATTTTATGGGCTACGAATGTAGTTGCACCCAGTTTGTCTCCGGGTAGATGAAATTGGTACAAATAATCCCCTATTGTTTCAAACAAATTTAACCTTTCATCTTTATTAAGGTCGTCAAGTTCAAGGACTTTTAAAAGAAGAGCGAACCTCGTTGCTCGTTCTTTCTGTCCTTCTTTGGTATTTAAAGACTGCATACCAGACCATGCACGTGGTGGTACCACAGCACACTCTTCTAATTCTACAGGTGCGAAAGTGAGTTGTACGTCACTAGAGGTACAGTTAGTGGCGAAGCACTTTGCTGTATCCCTACTTCTCGTGACCACAGTCTCGCCTATGAAGACACTAGGCCCTGCGTCAATATTTCTAATGCACCCTTCCAATAAATTATTTTCTTGTAGGGAAATTTCTATTAAAATTTTCGACCTTGCGTAGAGACAGAGTTTTATAATTTCCGGATTCACAACTTCCTAGAGGAATATCTATGCCCGCTACTGAGAGGATGGCACCCTGCTGTTTTAGAAAAGCCATTCCCAAAATGACATTTTGCGGAATCGGAAAATTATTCGGCACTATGTGGAAGTGCGTGTCGAACCCATTAATTAATGTTTTAACTTCACCACGAGTAGGGACCATCTCAGGGGCAATTCCGACCAAATTATAAATTCGATTTGAATTAATCCAAGTTCGGCAATCAACACAATATTCTTCTATTAAAATGTAATGTTATTGTTGGGTTTGACCTAGATTTGTCGGAACCGATGCTGAGCACGACGCGTTTTCCTGGGGGTAATTTGGGTTCAAGGGCTTCGTATTTGGATGAAGACGCCCCTGCTGGAAGTTTAAATCGCCCCTTGATGTGAAACGGGCAGTTTTTTTTTACGTTCTTTGTCGTGTCTTAATTTTAACCTACATTCGTTAATAAGGTGGTTATCATAATCGCAATATGTGCATTTTTTGCCATTACCTTGACCTTTTCTTGGGTCATTAATTATGTTTTTTAATTTGGGGCAATTGCGCTTGTAATGCCCAAATTCCTCGTAATGAAAGCATTGCATGGAAGAGAGTGATTTCCCCTTACCATTTCGCGAGCCCTGTACCCCTTCAATTTTTACTACACGCTTTTGTGATCCGAATTTTTGGCTATTCGGTATTTGATTATCGCTCGACGTCGGGCGCATGCCATGGACGCTGTTCCATGTCGTATTTCCTAAGTCTGCCTCGGCAGCAAGCTCTATAGCTTCATCCAATGTGGTGGGAGACTTTTCTCTAACAAAATATAGAGTTTCGCGATCTAATCCCCATATGAAACTTTTAATCGCGTTATCATTATACTCCTGACAACGTTCCAGGCCCTGAGCCCCTGGATTTTTGTCCATGACCCGTATGATTATTTTATTAAGGATGTCGCTTACGCGAATCCCATAATCAGCGACACTTTCACCATATTTTCGCGTGATTATGGCGAGCTCTTGTGCTTCTCTGCCTCTTCTACTAACGCGGCAGCGGCGCGACAATACTCGATGAACATGTTGACCAACATGTTCGTCCCATCGAAAGATGGGATGATATCTCTAGCTAGTTTCAAAACACCACCCATCTTCTTGCTATTGACTAAACTGATGCCAACACGTCCAGACTGAATTGAGTATGATGACCCTTCCCGAATTTCGGGATCGTGAAGAGGGTAACCGGAGTGACCCCAATGACCCACCTCACGATCCGTTTGCATCGATATCACGCTTGTAGTTCCAGCCGGTGCTGGCGGTGCTGTTTCGTTTTGAACTAAAGGTAGCGCATAGTTTAACTTCCTTTTCTGACCGCGCGTTCTAGGCATTTTTTATCAATACAAGTGGAAATTGCAAGGCAGAAAATAATTTTAAATTAAACACTTTTGATCGCTGATTCATAGATTTTTAAATACCTGATTGTTAAATTAGTAAAATTATTCTCAATTAATAATCAATCCAGATCCATCAGGTCCAGGTCCTCCGTTGCGATCGCACTTCACGCACGATCGATAGGTTCCACGATGCGATCGCACTGTACGTACGACCGATGGAAGATAGCAGCAACAGAATCCTAGCAATGGATTCTCCACCAACCACGCATCCGCCTGCACTACTGATTAGCGTAATCAGCAGCACAACATGATGGGAAAACCCAAAATTTTGGGGGAAAACGCTCGGGATGGTTGGGGTTGACAGTTCTAGTGGTCACACTTGCCTTGGCGGCTTCCTGATTGCAGAAAATTCTCGTCGTCCCTCAGCTTGAATCTGCCGCTCGTTCGGGCCGGAAAGCTACCCGTCGTCCACGTTCCGGGATGCGAATTGAGTCAATCCGTCGACTTCCTTTTTGAGCTTGTCACTTCACTTCTCACAATTTATTGTCCGAATTTAAGCACTTGAAATTGTTCAATTATTAAATTGAAAAAAGTTAATTTTCAGGTGCAACAATCCCACAACGTTGCCACCAAATTTATTTTTAATTGTTACGTCGGCACTTCGACCAAAATGGCCGATATAAGCGCGAATATTCAAAACCAACGATGATGTCGAAAAGCTCCTTTTTTCTCGGGATCGCTGCTGCAAACGGCCGTTGAAACGACCTTCTGAAATTTGTATGAGGTATCACAATAAAACACAAACACGATTAAAATTAAGAAACTACGTTATTTATTTATTTTATATTGAATCGTTAAAATAAGAGTCACGCACTAACATTAACATATTGAATGCTCGTTAATCGCGAACGCGTCCGAACCGGAAGATTCTAAGTTACAAAAATGTATTTCAACTTTTCAAGAGAAGTGAAGTGAAGAAGACGAAAATCGACGATAGACTGACTGTTTGCGCGTTCTCGGTGGCTGCGCTACCCCGTGACATCGCTGGGT
>CAKNWW010229272.1:791-10968 GCA_932074435.1 Andricus kollari
TCATAATGTGTCCCTTGAGGGTTTACATGACTTCCATTTCTTCCAATTTTTCCATCTACATATTTTATAAAATCTTATCCTTACTATTTACAGTTATTTACATATACTTACATAAAGTCTTATATCTAGATCCTTATTTCTATTTTTTGACGAAAGCGTAATTTGGGACGTGTTAGCGAACGAGTTAGCGATTGATCGAAAGCGAGTGTGCAAGCGAGAGAGAGAGAGAGAGAGAGCAATAACTCTAACTCCTTCATCCACTCTTCCCTCAAAGCATCCTCCCCTAGAATCTTGACCACATTCTCTTGCTAGCTTCCTTTATCTTCCATTCCTCTCCTACATCCTTCCCATACATGCTCCCATGTTTCCTCTTCCCATTCACACATTCTGCACTTCCTGTTCTCTTTCTTTTCCCAATACATACCTGCCCTCACCTCTTTTCCCAATCTAAACCTTCGATCCCTCAATCATCCCCTATCTTTCTATTAATTCTCTTTCCCTCTTCCTTTTTTCCACTTCTTCATAGTTTACTCCAGTCCTGTCTTCTATATCTCTAGCCTTAAAGAACTCCCTCCTTTCTTCTTCCCATCTCGTTAATTCCGTCGTCCACCCTCTCCTTTCTTCTATCTCCATCAAACACTTCCTCGCTGACTCCCCTCTCTTTCCCTCCCAGAGCTTCGTCTCAAAATTCCATGCCCTCTTTCCTGCTCTAGTACTTAATTTATCCCTTTGCGCTTCTTCTCTCACCATATATCCCGGCGTCCTCCAGTCTACCCCTAGCGTCCACCTTATATACCATTGAATATTTCAAGACCTTTAAAAACTTTTAAAATCACTTAAAACGTTTTAAAGCTTTCGAAAATGCCTTGGAATCTTTTAAATTACTCTAGAATATTTCAAATCCTCTGAAATCAATTAAATTACTGAAATGAAATGAAAAATCCTTGGAATGTTAAAGAAAACTCTAAACGTTTTCAAATCCTCTAATTTTTTTGAAATTCCCTTAGATATTCCTAATCTTTAAAGATTTCTTCAAATTATTGAAATAAATACAAAATTTTTTGAAATACTTCAAAATTCCCTTAAATATTTTAAGCTCTTTAAAATTTTTTTAAATTCCTTGAAATTATTGACATTTCTTTTAAATGCCTTGGATTCTTTAAAAATACACTACAATATGCCCAATCCTTTAAAATTTCTTCAAATTATTGAAATAAAAACAATTCCTTGGAATCTTCTGAAATTCTCTCAAATATTTTCCTAAAATATATATTCAGTTGAAGTCTTGTAAAATCACTCGATATTTTTTAAGTCCTCAGAAATCCAGTTAAATTACTGAAATAAATTGAAAATTCCTTAGAATCTGTTAAAATACCCTAAAACATTTCAAATCCTTCAAAATGTCTTTAAATTCATTAAAATTATTTAAGTATCTTGAAAAGGCTTTAGATTCTTCTAAAATACCCTATACTATTTCCAATCCTTTGAAATTTCTTCAAATTATTGAAATAAATACAAAATTCTTTCGAATCTTTAAAAATGCCCTAAAATCTTTCAAGTTCTTTGAAATCTTTAAAATCACTTGAAACCTTTCAAAGCTTTAAAAACTGACTCAGAATCTTTTTAAATCATCTGATATCAGTTAAATTACTGAAAGCAATTGAAAATTCCTTAGAATCTCTTAAAATACTCTAAAAGTTTTAAAACCCTTAACATTTTTGTTAATTCCTTAAAAATGTTGTAAAACTTTCGAAAATGCCGTGAAGATTTTTTAAATACTCTAAAATATTTCAAGTTTTTTTAAATCAATTAAATTACTGAAATCAACTGAAAATTCCGTGGAATATTTTGAAATACTCTAAAAGTTTTCAAATTATCTAGAATTTGGTTACATTCTTTTGGATTATGTAAATCTTTTGAAAATTCCTTGCATTTTCTTGATATTATCTAAAACTCTCCTAATACTTTAAAATCCCTTGAAATTATTGAAAAAAATACCAACAAAATTCCCAAAAATATTTCCAGTTCTTTAAAATTACTTTAAACTTTTCAGAACTTTTGAAAATTCCTTGCAATCTTTTAAAATTTCCTAAAGATTTATTTTAAATATTTTAAAATCACTGAAGACTTTTTAAAGCTTCCGAAAAGCAAATCGAAAAAAAAATGTCCAATGAACCTTACGTATTTCATAAAGGAGAATCTGTGATGAAAAATTGGGGTTCCCATTTGAAATTACAAAGTTACCCCCCCCTGCTTCCTGGGAGAGGAGGTGGGGTAAATTTGTTCAAAGTCGCTTTTCCCCCTCGAAAATAAAAAGTTTTTATCACGGATATTTTTTCATAAGATGCGTATTTTTTGAAATTTTTTCTATGTTTTAAGTTGAAAATAACACCCAGTATATCAATTTGAAATCTTTTAAAGTCAATTGAAAATCTTTAAATCCTCTGAAATCCTATTAATTTAGTGAAATCAAATAAAATTTCCTTAAAATTTGTTATATTACATCAAAATATTTCAAATATTTTGAAATTCCTTGCAATTGTTTAAAGCTCTTGAAAATTCCTGGGATTAAAAAATTATCCTATAGTCTTTGAACTTCTTTGAGATCCCTTCAAATTATCAAAATCAATGCGTTGAAGTATCGGTGATTTTTTTTTATCAGGCGGGTCCCTTAAGAGCACAATAATGCTTTATTTGAACATTTTTTTAAATTATAAAATGTTTGATCTGTAGACATACACAGATCTCTGACATACTTCTATTCAAACAGAAAAAAATTATTCGAATATGTCACTATAAGGAAATGGAGATTTTAATCCTATAGGTAAAGTAGAACCGAAACGTACACGAGTTTCACAAACTCTGTCTCTATTTAACGCAGTAAAAGTAACACGCCATGGCTTTATACTCTTCTCTTTACTCACCAACTTTATTTCTTTCATCATTCATTCATATTTATACAACACGCGGGTCACATTACTAAATACTACGAAGGAATAGTAAGGAGTGGTATCCCTGTAAGTGGGGGAAAACTTCAGAGCAATGGCGGTTGCCATGCCAACGATGTCAACACGCGTTAAAAGTGTTGAACAGAAATAATATGTTTTCAATACGAATCAACAGATGTATAACTAGACGTTCCATAATGTATATTTTTTTTTGTATTTTCATTATTATAGAATAATAATCACATGCAATTATTTAATGATCATAAAATATAAAAATGTTGAACATAATAACCTACAATAGTTTGTTTACTGAAATTAACTTTATCCTTTGCTTACGTAATCCATAAATGATTATAATAATGTTATTGTAGTACTTACACTTTCTAGGGTTTTTTCGTATTTTTGATGCTATTTTCCTTCTCGTTTTTAATTCAGAAACGTGATATACGCCCAACAAAATAAAAACACAAACGAACATAACCTGCATATGCATCGAGATGTCAAAATATAACATAGGGGAGTTGCTATAACACGTGTCTGCGAAAACAGCTCTCCGCAGGTGCGCGATCTTACCCCCAAGTTTTAATTCGTGGCAAGCATTAACGAATTCTTGGTCGTCGCTCGTCCCACCTCTGCACACCAAACACATAGGGTAATGCCACTCCTTACTATTCCATCGTGCTAAATACGAAGAAACACGTTGTCGTATTATCGAAATCGAACTACAATTCGATTTGATTATTATTCACAATAGTGATCCCAAAGTACTTACGCATGCTTGAACTGAACGGTGCTCATTGGCTCTAGTTCGCATGCAGGCGCGCACTGCAGCCAATCTACTATACTACAATCCAAACATGCACAGATAAAGGCGACTCAATTAGCATCACTGATTTTAAATGCAGTACCACACACAGACACACACTACTGTTGAGCGGAGAGGACATGAGCGGACTACAGTAAGCAAGCGTTACCAAACGCGTTACTCTCGAAAGTCGTCATAATCGAAAACGATAATATCGTTTAGAGATTATATATTAAGGATCGTAATGCTGAATACCTTTAGATTCAAGAATACCCGGGTATTTATATGACTCGCCCTCAGCCATTGCCTCGATGTAATTCTTGAAATCTTTCTCTAGCTCTGTGGTCCCTAATTCTCCTCTGGTTAAATGCATTGTTTTGTATTTATCTAGTCCGAATTCTATGTGGATATCATTGGAAAACTGCTTTGTGACATCAATCACTTGCTGCAGTTTCTGTTCCTAACTAGCGTACAGCTTCAGGTTATCCATGTATAGAATATGGGTCACTTGATGACCATCCTCATTATCATGTATTCGGGAACCATGAGACATTCTATTTAGTGTTTTGCTCAATGGTTTCAACGCTAAGCAGAACCACAGTGCACTAAAGGAGTCTACTTGTAAGATACCCGTAGTCATGCGTACTAATCTAGTTATCCTTGGTTGTCCATGATCAAAATACTTGATTCTTGCACCCCAAAGCATCATCGCACGACTTACAAAGTCAATGATGCGTGGGCAGTTTTGTATATTTTTAGACTCACATCCATTTTATATCGATCAAATCCCGATTTATTTCAGAAATAACATTTCTTTTAATTTATAAAATAAAAAAATTTATTACGGCAATATAATTTACAAATAAGTTAAGTGTCAAGCAAATTTAAGAGCCAATTATAATAACTTGAATTATAATCATATTCACAATTTTTCAAGATGATAACGATGGCAGAATTTACTTACAAATAAGATATGAGAAATCCATTATGTACTCCTTTAACAGAGAAAAAAATGAAAAGGAGCTTCTTATTGGAGGCTACAGACATCATCCTGTGGTGCCTTCTAATTATTTTATACAGATATTTTGCAAGATTAATTAAATATAAGTAACATAGAAAAAAGAAGTATTTGGTTTATTCTGTTGCATCAAAAAACTAATAGGCGCGCGCAAGACTACTAGCATTATAAAAACTGCGAAAAATACTAAATCTCCCATGATTCTATTCAGCTTTCATTTCAATGTAGGGCGTCGCGCTAGTGGCGCCAGTGTTTCATTTTCTGCCGTCCTTCACAAAACTGACACAGCGCATTTGTATGGCGAGTCACCCCCTGGCTGCCATAGCTGAACATTATACAAGAGCTTGCACTTCTAACGCAGTTTGTGTTACGTTCAAATGCATAGGTAGAACCTTGCTGTTTAGGTGTTCTATTAGAGCACGCAGATCATTTGTGATGTTCATCTTGGGCAGAGAATGCCTTTGTGTTGGTTCTACATATCTGGACTCTAGTAAGGCAGGACCAAAATTCCGCTCAAGGTGCTGAAGTTTTTCTGGGATTTCGCTGTTCACATCATCGTTATTAATGTCCGCATGTGGTTCTATTGGATCCGGTACTTGATGTGCATCAGGGCTTACCACTTTCAGCAGGTGCAGACTGACACGACAAGTGCGAGACTGACAGAAAGTATTTCTTTAATTTTTTTCTTCGTTTTCCAGGAATCGTAGGAAGGGTTACGGTCGTCACGTTAAATCGGCACGTACTTCACAGCGGGGTGTCCGAATTTTTTGTATTCAAACGCAGAAAAAAAACCCCATTGAAACGGCGACTCAATAAATTGCATTTATTTCAATTGCAGATTCAGATATTTAAAACTGAATTAGTTTGCAATATGAATCGGTTTTCTTCTTTTTGAATGAAGTGCAAGTGAATGGATATTTTTTCCCTGAGAATTTACAATACATTTTGTTTCAAATTTTCAGTACTTTTTTCCGAAATTAATTAATTTTATCGCCAAATGATATTTTAGATTAAATTTTCAAAAAGTAGGACTAGTGTGGACAAATTTGAATGAAAATTAATAAAGAAAAAGGAAGAAAGAAGACGACCGCCAAAACCCCTTTCTTCAATGTTTTTTCACTCTCATGCTCGATTACCATTTTGTCAGTTACTTAATTTTGCCTTTCCGCCCTTCATTTGTCTATTGCCATTTACATTGGATTATTACATGCACATATAGTGTCATCCATTTTTCCTACAATGGTTATTAAACTGATCCACAGACAAGTAATTTACTCAATATCGTACTCAATATCGTACTCAATATCTGGTAATTTAATTCGTTCAAATAGTTCTTTTGCATCTACTGTTTAATTTGATTGATTGGACTCAGTGCCGTTTAGATTTTCCCGCTTGAATTCATTAGATCATGTCAAAACGCATAAAACTTCTTTCGCGTATTTTTGCATCTGACTCATAGTTTATGTGCAAAAAGCACAAACATGTTTTACAACAAAGTTTCTATGAACCGGACTTTAGCTTCAAATTATGAAAAAAAATTTAAATTTCTATTCTTAATCAGTTAAAGGACCCATAAAGCGGAGAAGTTTGTCTAACACTGTTTTTCGCATCTCGAATAATTGATGCGCTTGGGAAGCAACTGTCCGTGCGAAGAGTATCCTGGGGTTTTGCTATTGTGACTAGCACCAAATCGAAGGAAAACTTGGACGATAATTTATTGGGGTCTATTTGACCTAGTCTTCGTTACTGACGCTGTCAGTCTTGCCAGTCAGAGACTGAACTCTGGCGAGCCCTGATGTACATTGTCCATAGCACCTATGCCTTCAGCTTCAATCAGTTCTTCGTTGTCCACATCTTCCATGGGGAGTTCATGAATAGGAAGCTGCTGCTCCACTTCCATTTTGATGGCAGCTATTTCAACAGCCAAAAGCAATCTGATTACAGATATTGCCCACCTTTCTCTGTCAGAAAATAAAGGCGCATAACATTTCTGTTCATATGGCATGTCCATTTTAACCGCCGTCTTAGTTGCTGATCTTCTGCTTTTCCCTCTGGCTTCCTGCAACTGATGTTCATTGTCGATTTTTCACGCCAAATCAACCTGTTTGTTTAATCTCGATTACTCTGTCCAACCAATTCCATTCAACCTACGTTTTATTTGTCCCAACTGCCAGTTATCATAATTTCTATTGTACCGAATCCTCATTTGTCATCATTTTTATATTTTCGAATTTCTATTCCATGTAACATTTAATATTCCTAATTTTAATTTAATACAATGTGTGTTTTCCCGAATTCTTGTTTAACATAACTGTCATATTTCCAAATTTTCACATAACCTAATATTCTTTTGCATGAATTTCTACTTGTCATATTTTACATTTATTCGAATTATCATTTGACATAATTTATTATTTTCCGAATAAACATATAACCTATGACTCATTTACACGTATCGCCAATTGCAGCTAATCCTGACGCAACTGGAACGTGTACGTCATCCACTTCTGCTCCTTCTGTCCTACAAGCTAAGCAAGAGCGGGAAATTTACGCGAGATAACATCATGCAACACTGTGTCTTGGAGTCAGGTCTCTAGTCGCGGATGACCTTACGCGGCAGACGGGACAGTTAAAGATGAAGGTTTGACCTCTGGATACTTTTTTAGAGCTACCAATCTTTGTAGGATGTTATGAGGAACAGTTTTGGCAGACTTTTGCATCCGGTTCGCGATGGAATCAGCCTGCCGCTGGCAAGCCGGAATCTTGTTAAGTTTGCTAAGAAATGAAGCTTTCATACCTCCAAGACAGCCGATTATGAGAACTAAGAGATGGACATTGTAGCCTTGGTACAGCCTGCTCAGCTCGAAAAGAAGTACTAGATACTTCGCCCGTTTTTCTTCCTCCTCTGCCGTAATATTACCATCGGCTGGGGCCGAGAATTCAATCACGTAAATGATTTTGGTCTTCAAATCTTGGAGGACGATATCAGGCTTCGTAGGACTGATACGTTGAGTGGTGTAGATAAGAAATTCTAGTAGATCTTACACTGATCATTCTCCACAACGGACTCGAGTCACACTCGAGTCACGAGAACACTTTTAGAGCCACATTGTGTCTCTCTATGTATCCGTAGTGTGCATATTTTGAGTATCCACTGAGAACATGTCGAAGTGTTTCTGGCTCTTGCTTACACGCTCAGCAGTTGGTATCGCCTACAGGTACATTCATTATGCTCTCGCGGTAAACTAAGGTGTCTATAACGCCGTCTTGACAGGCAAAAAGAAATCCCTCAGTCTCCGATTTCAATCCAGCAGACTTAAGAAACTTATTGGACAGACTCATGGAGAGCTCTTCTCTACGTATGATGCCGTAGAATTTACCATGAAGAAGCTTGTCAGCATGTTCTCTGAGTAGAAGCGAATGTTCTGCTTCATGTTGATGTACGACTCGCATAAGAGAATCTGTGCGATTTAGAACTGAGCAGGCTGTAGGCAGAACCTTTATTCAATGAAGACACTCCAAGCTTAGCAAGCCACTACCCCCTTTATCTCGAGGTAGGTACATTCGAGGTACGGAAGATCTAGGATAATGACTTCGATGGGCATTATAGGAACGGCCAGCACATTGGTGGCCTGAATCTTATTCTTTCCAGATAATTCGGAAGCAGACATTTTTCTGAGAATTTGGCGATAGGTTTTTTGGGTTTCCGCTTGCGGTATTCCAATATATGTATATGTTTCTCCATTACCAAGATGTGGAATGGTATTTCCGCCTACGAATTGAACATCCTGATCGTCATGCGATGATGTAGTTTCTAGTCTTCCTTGGTGTAGGTGGACGCAGGCACACTTGTCCACTCCAAAGCTCATTACAATCGCTTTAAAGTACCTATTTACCGCCTCCACAAGGATGTTAAGGTCCTCTTTCGAGGAAGCAAACAGTTTAAGGTCTTCCATGTATAAAAGGTGGTTGACCTTATATTCTCTTCTGTTCGGCGGGCCACATAGGTATCCAGAGATTTTGCTTCTGAGCAAAATAGATAGAGGCAAGAGGGAGATGCCGAAAAGTGTCGGACTTTAAGTCTTGTAGTCACTTGTCTTTTGTCAGATTTTATGACAAATATTGTCCGCCACAAGAGCATAAGCTCTTTTATGCATCTCACTATTTTTCGACGCTACATCTCTAGGCACTCAAGGAGCTGAAGAAGTGCCCATGGTTCGTGTTATCGAATGCCTTACGGTAGTCAATCCAAGCCATGGACAGATTGCGTCGGTACCTGATCGAGTCCTGGGTAATACATCTCACTATTTGCAGGTTTTCCCTGCAACCAGCCAACCCTCTCTTGCATCCACGTTGTTCAAATATTGCACTCCATACCGGCTCGATAGATGTTAATATCCTCTCTTTGGGGATGCAAGTGAATAGCTTGCAGCTGGTGTTTAAACAAGCTATGCGCCTATAGTTCTTTGGACTTGACATATCTCCGGTCTTAGGGATCAATACCGTTCGTCCTTCCACTACACACTACGGGATGGATTGTTCTCAGTTTAAGAAAGTAGTAAATATACGAGCTAGATGTTGGTGCGTAGAAGTGAACTTCTTCCACCAAAAGTTGTTGATTTTAGCCGGCCCTGGCGCTGAAAAGTTCTTAGTTCTAGTGATCACTTTCTTCACTTCTTCAGCAGTAATTAGTGGAAAATCTTCCTCTGGATCTTGTAACTAGGGCTAGGACTTAATGTCGGGTATTTGTATATTTACTCGGATACTCGGGGACCCGGGTACCCGATATCACGGGTATTACTCGGGTACCCGACGAATCTTTTTGGATTTTAAAGATTTCTCCATGGTGGCTTAGTGATGACGTTTAATTTTGGTATAAAAATATTTCGCTACAAATATAACATTTTGTGACAAAATAATCCCATATCCAACTTGGCCGTTTAGGCGACATACTGACAAATCGAAACTTACCCGGGTACCCGGGTATCTGGGTACCCGATATTTAGGTTATTACCCGGGTACCCGAGTAATACCCGTGTCATCGGGTACTCGCTGGAGTACCCGGGTTACCGGGTATTGGCAAAGTCAGAGCTCTACTTGTAACCTTTGTTTTTGGCAAAATTTACTCGGCTAGGCGGATTTTTAACGGCACGTGACGTTTTTTTTTGCTCCCATGCTTATCATGCACTGGAAATTTGATGCAGTCCGTCTCGCCGTTTCATTTTTAAACTGAAGCTGTGCAATACGCTCGCGAGTCTTACGCAGGCGTACTAAATTATCGTTACTTATATTGTAGCTAAGCAGGGAGACCGCCTTCTCGTAAACTACACAGTTCAGAATTCAGAGATTAACATCTTCGGGGAGCAAATGGGGGAGAGCCGTATTAGCTTCTGCTAATTTGTCCAT
>CAKNWW010229334.1:567-10642 GCA_932074435.1 Andricus kollari
ACTTCGTAGACTTCTCTCCAAAATGGCTCGACCTCCTCTGGTGTGGGCGGGTGGTCGACAGTAACTGGAGGGTGTTGGAAGAGTCGAGATGGGTCAGACAAAAACTGTTGATTTTCTCTGACCCACCTCTCTCTCCGCTCTAGACTTCTTCTAGCGTTAGATAGTACTCGTATTCTGTCAACAATATGCTGCCTGATGGTCAGTAGCTTTGACTTGTTAAGTGTATGATGACAGATCCACAGCTCGCGCGCGAACTGTCGACACTTGGTAGTGAAAGTCCTGCCGGATATTACGTAATCAATCACACACTGAATGCGGGACGCGTACTGTCTGGCCCAACCTATCTTTGTGTTGAGTTGATGCATTCGTCTTTTGGTGTTATGATCAGCCGTTGGTTGATGCATTATACACACTACAATTAATAGTCCAGAGGTCAGCTTCATCCGAAAAATCTCCACGAAGCTCGTCATCCAGTTCAGCCAGACCTTTGGGCTTAAGAGAAACCTGAATTTTGATGTTTCTCCGGGACCTGAAGCGTCGCTCTTCCTCTATTAGATGTCTGCTCGCGGTTGGTCTCAGTATCGCCTCTCTTTCTCTGCTGCCGGCTTCTTCTGGCTGCGGTTGAGTAGGCGCTCCGCTTATATAACCCCTTTTTCTGAGTTCCTCGGCACGGTTTCGCAGACGTTGATACGAAAAATGCGAGAGCTCTGGGTGTTTCTCGCACCACAGAGTATGCAGTCGTGCCATGTAACCTTTTCGTTCAGGGGTCATACTGGTATCATAGCACTCCAGAAGGTCGTCCCTGAGTCGATCCGTCCACCTAAAAGTAACGAGATTCTGCCGGTCAATCGCATTGACCTCGTCTTGATTGGCTCCCCCAACTATAGGATAGTCGGCATTGTTTTCCGACCCACTGTCGGGAGCCCTGCGCGTTCGATTGTTTCGAACCGCACTTACTACAACTATGTTTGGTGTTGTCATTGTTGTTCCCACGAGCAGCTAGAGAAAAGGTTACGTCCGTCCTTGTAGAGCCCCGCATGCAAGGATAAGGCTGCATACTCTGAGAGGTCGCCCGGTATCTCAGAGTCACCGTTTGAGACACCTCACCCAGGTGCCATTCAGCTTTCGGCACGGTTGTCACGCCTCCGCTTAGGGGTTATTCCTTCGGGACCATCCCTGGACAATTGTCCGCGACTGCTTATTAATTATTGTAACCATATTCAGCAGAAACCATTGGTATAGGGACCCTCTATCCGCAACCCGAGGACGCGTTCGGCGGCTTTGTCATAGGCCCTTCGGTTCAATTCCTAAGGAATCAAAACCGAAACCGAAGATATATATATATATATATATAAACACTTATATTTACCCAAATTTAGATCGAGATCAGAAATAGTCTAATTAAATTATCAGAAATACAAAATTTAAATAATAAAATTCGTAGTAGTCATATTTATAAGTGCGAAAGAGGTACTCTTATGCGCCATCTACTAGTGTTTTACTCGTATTCACGCTTCGCTATGTCTGCTATGAAGGTCACCTTACGGTATATGTATGGTGTTTACCTTTGTTGCCAAAAACTGATGGTCTGGAGCGTCGTTGAGAAACTTTTGTAAGTTCTCGGACGATAGCAGTTAGCTTTGCGTAACACTCAATTTTAATATTATTCCTCGTGCTCAACGTGGTTTTTAACAATGAGTAATGAGACCAAAATGTCGATGGTTTCCATATTTTGGACAGATTGCTCAAATATGCCATTAAGACATTCTCCGAATGCGATGTGGTTTTCTTTATTGCTGTCCACTTTATAAATCGGTCGTATGTTGCGTTATATTTCGTTTGAGATTTTTCGTTTCATCGCAATCTTTTTTTAAATTCTTTTTTTTTCACAATGAGAAGGAAAATTTCACTTGCACTCGGGCCACGGAGACTCTAACCTCGCATTGGCCATCAGCTGTTCGCTTGGACACTGAGCACTGCTGGCGCTGCGCTGCTCCGAATTGTCGCTATGTGGAAAGCTGTTTATCTATAAAGTACGCATGCGCGTTCATTCCGCTGATGTGGAAAGTATATAAGAATGGAAGTGCGCATGCGCCAATATTATTCCCGCATTGTTAACATGAATCAGTCATTTTGCATATCATTTAGGTACATGGAACGGCCTACTTTTGAGGTGGGTGTTGCAAAAAATATAATGGTAGGAGGATGAATGAGTTCTGGCTCTCAGGAGTTCACCGAGAGATGCAAGCACGGAACAACTTCTAGGATTCCGCAAAAATGATCCTATTATCATTTTATAGTATTTTTTAAAGTTAAAGATTCCAAATATTACATAAAAAAATTAAAATTCAAAGTGGCCGATTCAATTTGACGACCAAAGCTTATAAAAACTAGCTTTGAATTCGATCTAGAGTGTTTCCACTTTGTTTGTATTTACAATTTTATGGTTCTCATTTGGTGAGTACTTCGCTTCCTCATTATAATTAATTACCAAATATTTGTGCTTCCTCATTGTGGAAGTCCAAATAACAAAATACAAATAGATCAATCAAAACGTCTCTAATCAAGAATGTTAATGAAAAAAGTTTTTCTGTTTAAAACAGATTTTTCAAATTATATAAATGTTCATAACTGCCTTACTCTTCAAGAAAATGTATTAATATTATAGGTCAATCGATTTATCTCCCATCAAGGAATTTTTTCCATTGTTGCATCAATTTTGAATTATGTGAATGAAAAAAGTTACACTATAAAAAAACGATTTTTGAAATAATAATAAATGACCATAACTTCCGTATTCTTCGAAAAAATGTATTCTTATTATAGATCAATTGATTCGTTTCGAATCAATGAATCTGCTATTCCTGCATCAACTTTAAATCATGTGAGTGAGACTATTTTTATTATAAAAATCGATTTTTCAAATAATATAAATGACCAGAACTTCCTTAATCTTTGATAAAATGTTTCAATATTATAGGACAATCGATTATTCTAAAGATAAAAATTCTTGTGTGTTATAGCATCTACTTTGAATTATTTAAATGAAGAAAGTTATACTCTTAAAAACCGGACAATTGTTTAGATCTTTGTATTAGACAGTTGTAAATTGAGAAAAATTTAATTATATCAATTAAAAACTTTGGAAATTGTTACTATTACAAAGCTTCCTCTACAAGGAAGCAAAATCATGCGATTTGTATAAAACTCATTTTGTAGTGGTTTTAATAATAAATATGTATATATTATAAAAGTTGTTATACAAGTTAATATTGTCATTGCGGGCCATTAGTCCCAGGCAACGGGATTTTAAAATATGTATCTTTAAGTGAATTTCGTTCTGTGGAGCTCCTTTGTTGAATGTTAATTAGGTGAATTTGAATCACAGTGTGTTGGTTTTTCACGAATTTTTGAAGTCATTAGTGAATAATGAACCAGCTGATAATGATTTGGTGTAACTAGCACTGCTTATTTTGTGCTTACCCTAGTTTAATTGTGCTTTGTGCATCTTAGTGCCTGCGACGCACAGTGGGCTTTTGTTGCAAAATTTACTTTCAAAACCTAATATCTCTGGAAGGAAATGACCAAAATGGGTGTTCTCTGAACGAAATTAAAGCTTTTTAAATGCACAATAATCGAAAATTATAGAGAAAAGTTTTCCCGAATTTTCCAACCTGGAAAATGCGGAAAAAGTACGTCATTGTTTGAAAAAAAAACTACAAAATTGTACTAGAACTACAAAGAAAAAAGTTTTATTTAGTGCAACACATAATATTTTATAGATTTTTTAATGCTGAATTCAAATCTATTTATTTAACCGTATTTTTCTCAGAAAGGAAATACTCTACGCTTTTTTTCTTGTCAGATTTGAATTCAGCATTAAAAGATCTATAAAATACGATGTGTTGCACTAAACAAAACTTTTTTCTTTGTACTTCTAGTACAATTTTGTAATCTTTGTCAAAAAATGACGGTCTTTTCCCGCAATTTCCAGTTTGGGAAATTCGGAAAAACTTTTCTCTATAATTTTTCCTTGTTGTGCATTTAATAAGCTTTCATTTCGTTCAAAGAACACCTATTTTGGTCGCATCTTTCGAGAGATATTAGGTTTTGAAAGTAAATTTTGCAAAGAAGCGCATTGTGCGACGTCTTTTCTCTTATTCTTAAAGTGGTCTCTCGGACTTTTAGAAGGCCTAGTTCCTGCTTACTTAAGGGGTCTGATTTTGTGAACGTTGCGTGATGTGAGTGCCTATTTTTTGCGACTATGTTCTTTTGTGCCTTTTGCTATGGCTCAGATCGGGTTCCGACTTCTCTGAGGGATGCTGTGTTGGATTCTATTCCTGCCGGCAGTCCCTTCATTAATTGGAATTGCCACTATGCATCACCCCTTGTTAGAAATCACTGATTTTTTTTTGATTTTTTTTAAATTATACGGGAGTTGAGATCATAGATAACCTTTTTGATGCTTCTGAAGCCAGTATGAACTCAATCAGATCTCTGCTGGAAATTTCTCTTAATGTTGATGATGGTCGTGCTTCTCCCTGTGATACTAAAATATCTTCTGGAAGTTCTCTACCTTGTGATCCCCCGTGACCCTGGTCCTAGTGATTCTCTGGGGCAGAGAACTGAGAATCATACGGACTAGAACCATTTTTTGTAGCTCGCTCCTAAGTTTTCAAAACCTCACTGTTGAGTCTTGTGTGCATCCGCACTTTGTATTATACATGCATATAGTAGATTAGATTAAATTAATTTTAGGTTTTTCGATTGATTGACTTACATTCCCTTTTAGTTTTTCTCTGGGAAAATAATCATGGACACTAGTACAAAGTCCCTAAAATTTGTTAATTTGAATGCACATAGTGTATGTAGGGAAGAGGCAGAAATCTCGGTAATGCTGTCTGAATTTGATTTGGACATTTTGTGTGTCACTGATACTTGGCTTTCTTCTAATATTGTCTGGGAATTTCCTGGATATATGTGACCGCTTCCTGGGCAGGGGTGGCGGCACTGCAATTTTAATTAGAAGAGACCTCATTGTCTCCATGGACCTTCGTGGCCGGACTGTCGACTGAACGACCTGAGAAAGGGCTCGATTCGGGAGTTATTACCCTGAGGTTGTGACTTTCGAACGAGTCTCTCGCGTTTTTCATCGTTCGGGTACGTATCGCGATTATTACTTTTATTTATTTACTTTTTTTTCTCGTTTTCCTCCCCTTCGCGTGGACTACTTTTGTTTCCTGAGTTTTTCTCCATAAAAATGTCGGATTGATTTTAGCCCTTCATGTATCCTTTTAATCAATCGGTACGCTCCGTTGATCGGAATTCCGCGTGGCAATCGCAGTATTTTACGGCCCGATTTATTAACGCCTCTTGCCCCTGATTTTCCACCGGGAGATCCATCCTTCGGAACGTCTCATGTACCTCACGAAGTGGTCTGCCAGAAACCCTACCAGCGTCCCGGAAAACCCCGGAAGCGTTTAAATCGCAGACGGAGGAAAATCAAGAAACAACAGCTCCTCACATCTCAGGAAATAGTGAATTCCGCTCTTCCCACTGTGCCTTCATTTCCGCCTTCCGTGACCGCAAAGTCGTCGAATCCCGGACCCTTTTCTCCGCCCAGGCTACCGTCTCCGTGCCCGGTTTCCGCCAGTTTGGAATACGACCCGCAGTATTCCGATTGTTGGTTATATTCTCTCGGTCCAGAATACGACCCGGAAAGTCCAGCCTTTTATTCGGTCGGAATTCCGAAAGAGCGAATTCCGGAATTTCCACCGAGTTTCTCTCCTCTCGCTCCCCGCCCCCCCTGTGTCCACCTGGGGGCATTAACTATCCCGGCACTCGCTGAGCCCCCGGCCGAAAATCTCCCCTCGGCGACGGACCTTTTTCGCAGGTTAGAAACGAGTTTGGAAAGTTCGGACTGGGTGCTTTTGCTCATCCCCATAGGGAGCTCGATTCCGGCACTCGCTGAGCCCCCGACCGAAAATCTCCTCTCGGCGACGGAACTCTTTGGCAGGCTGGAAAATTGTTTAAATAGCCCGGACAGGGAACTTTTGCTTATCCCTGTAGAAAGCTCACCCGTGAAGTTCTACCCCTCGCCGCGCAAGGTCACGGTCAGGCGTGCTTCAGGCGTGCTTAATTAACAACAATTTCCCTCAACTTCTACCATTTTGATCCACAGAGAGGATGTCAATTTCTTCCGCTCCCCATTGATAACCTAAAAGACTATCAAGTTTTAACTTTTTAGCCGAAATTTGCAATCTATAACTCGAAAACCCACTACCAAATGAGTGTCATACAAATTGGATGATTTTTTATCAAATTTGGACGTCCTATTGGATCGGCCATTTTGAATTGTAACTTTTTGACCAAAAATTTGGAATTTGTAACTCGAAATACGCCTGGATAATGAGTTTTATACAAATTTGATGATTTTTTTATTTTTGGTTATTTATTTTACCGGGCTTTTATCCCACTGTAAGCTTTGCCATGTATTCAGATTACGAAATTAGCCAACATGCAATGTTTTTACAGCCGATACTTCAATATTCTTTATTTTCTGTTATATGTTTAAAACCAATCTTTTTTTAGGAGGTGCATTGTGTTACACATATGATATCGCAATAAGTACAAAATATTTTAATAAGTGTCAAGAGAACAAGATGTTTATGATTTTCACTCTAGATGTCATGGTAGAAGCAGTAAATAATAAATTCGAAAAAATATATAAATCTGAAACTTCTCTGCTCCTCAAAAATCGAAAGGTACTAAAAAGAATTATTTTAATCCTAAATAATAAATATCGATTATCTAGACTTTATGCCTAATGTAAATTAAATTGTATAAAAGGTAATGGGCACTCTACAGCAACATAAAATTGAAAAGCGAGAAGTAAGGAAACCTCAGTTTCCAAAAAAGTTGGTTCAAGAAGTTGAAGATAGTCCCGAGATTTCCAAAAAGAAACCCAAATCTATTCCCAAAAATTGGAGTTCTGTCAAAAATATGGATGTTCCGGAAAATCTAAGGACTGCGAATAATTTGGATTATATTATTCTGCAGAAACCATCCAAAGGACAAGCCAAGCAGTTGATCGGTTTATTCAAAGTACCGACCGTGGTATGAATTCAAAATCATGAAAATAAAATGAGAAAAATTAGCTAACAAATTATTTATCTTTTAGATTTCGAAAGATGTCTCAGTAGATGTTGGAGAAGATCGAATAATTGTTGAGACCAACGATGCGAATTACTTAGTCGACATTTTCGTTTTCTGCTCTCTGGATCAAGAGAAAGTTTCAGCAGAAATGGATTCCAATCTTGGAGTATGTACATTACATATTAAACAAGAGAATTTGAGATATAAGGCATAACTTGTTAACAGTCATTTATTCTTTCAGATCTTGCGATTGAATATGCCACTAAAATGTTGAAAGTTAAGACCAGATGAGAAAAATATTTTACGTAAAGATTGGGTTGAATTTTCATCCTTACGTGTATATATCACTGAAATATTCTTCATTTATTTCTACAGTTTTTTTTCAGGCGTCAATGTTATTAACGTAAGCCATGCATTATTTTCTTACAATCATTTGACAATGATTTCGAATTAATATACGATGTAAGAATACTTATTTGAATACTGTTGAATAATCTTTGAGAGGTTAAAAGTCTCCTTACGCGATATGGTAATGATAATTAATAAATCATATTTGCATTAGAAAGTAACGTATTAACGTAATTTCACACTTATACATATTTGCACCATCTAGATACTGCAGAGGATATAAAAGAAAGATATAACGCTGTTTATAGATGGCAGTTTTTAGACAAGCGATGACCAGCATAAATACAAATACGTTTTTCTGTTAAGGGGTGAATTAAAACATTTTTTATACTGAACCCCCTTGAATTTGTACTGAACCCCCTTAAATTTGAATAATTTATTTTAAAGGTATTATTATTTGTGAGAAGTTGTAGGCTCCAAAAGCTACCATCATGGTTCATTAAAGCAACCAATCTCGATGCAACCGGAACGTGTACGTCATTCAATATTGCACCTTCTGTCCTATAAGGTAAGCATGAGTGGGAAATTTACGCGAGATGACATCGTACAATACTGTTCCTTGGAGTCCGTTAGCTAGCCGCGGATAACCTTACGCAGCCATCGGGACAGTTGGAGGTGAAGCTTTCACCTCTCAATACTTTTTTAGAGCTACCAATCATTGTAGAATGTTATAAGGGACAGCGTTGACGGAGCAAATAAGGTGATCCCAGGAGAACAGCCTTTTGCATCCGATTCGCGATGGACTGAGCCTGACGCTGGCAAGCCGTAATCTTGTTGAGTTGGCTAAGAAATGAAGCTTTCACACCTCCAAGGCAGCCGATTATTAGAACTACAAGATGGGATGTGTAGCCTTGGTACAGCCTGCTAAGCTCGAAAAGAAGTTCTTGATATTTAGCCCGTTTCTCTTCCTCCTTTCCCGTTGCATTACCATCGGCTGATTCCGTGAATTCAAGCACGTAAGTGATCTTCGTCTTCAGATCTTGGAGGAAAAAATCAGGCTTTTTAGCAATGATACGTTGAGCGGTGGAGAATGAGAAATTCCAGTAGATCTAACACTGGTCATTCTCCACAAGAGACACTAGTTTCCCCCAGGTGTATGGCAAGGCGGGCATTACATCAATACCATAGAAGTTTCGAAAATGGTAAAACAACATTTTCAGAGCCGCCTTATTGTCTCTCTATGTGCCCGTAGCGTGCATACTTTGAGCATTCACTGAGAACATGTACAAGCGTTTCTGCCTCTTGCTTGCACGCTCGGCAATTGGTATCGCCTACAGACACAATCATTATGCGCTCGCGGTAAACTAAGGTGTCTATAACGCCGTCTTGTCGTTCCACAAGAAATCCGTCAGTCTCCGATCTCAATCCAGCAGACTTGAGAAACATGTTAGACAGACCTATCGAGAGCTCTTGTGTACGTATAATGCCGTAGAATTTGCGATGAAGGGGCTTGTTAGCATGTTCTCATAGTAGAAGCGAATGTTCTGCTTTCTGTACACGACTTTTAAGCACCGAAAGTGTTAGTGATGCTAGACGATGCGTAGTGTCGCTGGAATCAAATTGGAGACCAAGCTCCTCTGAGGCCCTATTTGCGGCACGGTATAGAAGCGGTGGAGCGTTGCCGACTTCATGTTGATGTACGAGTAGCATAAGATGAACACACTCCAAGCTCAGCAAACCTCTACCCCCTTTATATCGAGTGAGGTATATTCGAGGTCATATATTCAGGTATATTCGTCATCGACGTTCTATTTTACTGTACCAAACGCGTAGAGCAGTATAGGAACGGCCAAAATATTGGTCGCCTGGATCTTATTCTCCAGATAATTCGGAAGCCCAAATTTTTCTGAGAATTTGGTTTTCCGCTTGCGGTATTCCAAGATATGCATATTTTTATCCGTTACCAAGACGTTGAATGGTATTTCCACCTATGAGTTGAACATCCTGATCGTCACGCGATGATGTAGTTTCCAGTCTTTCTTTGTGTAGGTGGACGCAGGCACACTTTTCCCGTTCGAAGCTCATGCTATTTTCCGCTGTCACAAGGATGTTAAGGTCCTCTTTTGAAGAGGCAAAGAGTGTAAGGTCGTCCATGTATAAAAGGTGGTTGACCTTATATACTTTTCTGTTCAGCGGGCCACATAGGGATCCAGAGCTTTTGCCTCGAAGCACAATAAATAGAGACAAGAGGGAGATGCAGAAAAGTATCGGACTTAAAGAGTCTCCTTGGAAGATCCCCCTCTTATGTGATATAGATGGAAGTCATTTGTCTTTTGTCAGATGATATGACAAATTTTGTCCGCCACAAGAGCATAAGCTGATTTATGCATCTCACTATTATTTGATGCACCTCCAGGCACTCAAAGAGCTTAATAAGTAGTTCATGGTTCGTGTTATCGAATGCCTTACGGTAGGCAATCCAAGCCATGGATATATTGCATCGATACCTGAACGAGTCCTGGGTAATACACGTGTCTATTAACAGGTTCTCCCTGTAACCTGCCAGCCCTTT
>CAKNWW010229337.1:919-12610 GCA_932074435.1 Andricus kollari
GGAGAGAGAGAGAGGAGCTGCACGTCATAGAAGTGCTAAGTTGCATGAATTTTTACCTAAGATATAATTTAAAATTTATTTTTCAATTAAATATCTGACACTGAGGACGCCTATCCGTGGTCGATATATTAGCCAATTTTGACTTTTATGAAATGCACGTTTTAATTTTTAATTCAATATATTCATAAAACCCTAATGCCGATACAAAAATTCTTCATAATGATTTAAATAATTGGGTTAATTAAATCCGGCATTTTTCAAAAAACCAGTAAAAATGTCACAGAACTGTATTAAAAGAGTTACAAGTCGCTAAATTCGACGATACAAAAAAACGAAAATACCACCCCTCGCTCTCGGTAAAAATTTGCCCCAATGGAAAATTTTTTTCCCCATTCATTGCCATCCAGTAGGACTACACTTTGCCGAAGTTTGAGTCTGATCGGAGAAATTTGGTTTTTAGGTGTGTGTATAAAACATGTATTGTTTACAATACGTTTAATCATAAACTTTCAATAATTAATTGTAAAATTACAACAGATATTTTTAACAGCGTAAATATTTTTAGCACAGGTATTCTCAGTGCATATTTAAGGCATTATTATTGATCTGTAAGAAAATATTGTAATAGTCGTTTAATATTTCTTCTTGAAGCTGATATTTTTAATAAGATAAATTCATTTAAACAATTTGCAATTATTTCATTCAAAATTTAGATCTAAAAAGTCCCTAAATATACGCTATTTCTTATCAGTGTTAAACTAAGTACTTGCAACCATCCTTCACTTGAAACGCACTTTTCTCTAGAGCGGGGTACCAGATAAAAAGCTAAATTAAAGGTACTTTTTCTAACATTGAAAGCAAACTCTAAATTATTTGTTGATGCCTTTCAAATTAAATTTTTGGCACTTATTTTTTTTGAAGGAACTTCATAAAACCAACTGAATTATTATTTTTTTCAGTATTTCACACCCAAAATAGAACGAAAATACCAATTTCAGAGATCGAGAATCACATTCGTAATGTAAATACATTTTAGAACAAAAATTATGTATAGATCTCCGCTTTCCGTCAATACAAGCGGTTTCGAAATAAATTTCTTTTGTGGAGAATTAAATAAACTGGTTTTAGAATATCTTTAAATTAATTTTAACATCAAAATATATGCATACGTTACATAATACTTATATTATAACCTTCTCAGTATACAACACCAACCATCTATGGCTCTCTCGGTTCTAGTTCTGTACCTACACTCCCCCTCCATTAACTAAATACTTAATTTGGGCATGATTTCCACTCCAAAAATACATTTCTCACATAAAGGTGTTAGTTGGGCGTACATTTTAAACAATGTATAATACAAGCTATAAAATAGCCTCGGAATGGAATGAAACTTTGATTGAAGAAAGGCATGCACCCGGTATAGGTGAAAAAAGTTTCAGACACACTATGCACGTAAGAGAGCTAGATATTTTATGTGTACTTTAAACAATGAAAAAGGGATGCAACATTAGAAAGATGGAAATGGGGAGCTAAAAAGCGAACTTGAATTATGGTCGGAAGTAGATAGTGAATCTCATGGTATTTAAGGGGTTGGTTTTATTATGAATGAGAGAGCAAATCAGCATGTCAGGCATAATAGATTTGTATCTCCTAGATTGTTGTAGGTTAAAATGAAAAAAGGAATCAGAAGAAGGTGACTGGAGTGAAGTAAAAAAAGCCTTCCGGGGCTCTTTATAGGATTCTAAAAGCACTTGCGATTATGATAAAAGAATAATAGTCAGGGTAAAAAAAGGGTACTAGGTAATTTTGGGGATCAAAGAACAAATGGTAACAGAGAAAGATTAGTTAGCTTATGCTTAGAAAAGGGCTTATTTATTACAAATACTTAGTTTAGGTCTAAAATGATCGAAATGTTCAACTGGTGTAGAGAAGATAGCCATAGTATAATTAACTTGGCTGTTGTTGATGGTAGATTAAGAGAGTTAGCATTACTTTCTAGTCTCCAAAATAAACTTAGGCCAGGGATGGCAAAAAAACGAAACAAATGTAACTCAAGATTGAGAATCTACAGAAACCGGAAGTGCGATTAGATTTTCAAAGAAGAATAAACGAACGTATAGATAAGGCAATTTGGAAGGTACTAATAAACAATAAAGATATAGAGGGCGTGTCGACTATGATCCGGGATGTCATTATCAGAAGTGCGACTGAAGTGTGTTGTAATGCGGTCGTAGAAAGAATATCTGGTGATGCGTGGTGGGACGATGAAATCCAAGCTGCCGCCCAAGAAAAAAAAGAAGCCTATAAAAGCAAGTTGAGAATCACAGGGCGTAGTGATTAGGAGAGAAATAGACTTAAACATTATTACAGACACAAAAAGAGGTAAGTAAAACTACTAGTCAAGGAAAGTAAAGATTAACTCAAAACAGAAGAAAAGAAGAAAATGCAAAACGATTTTGTAAGGATAAAAAAAAATGTTTTATACATGGGCATTGATCAATATGAAGTGAGGGAAAAGTACAGAGTTGGACAGCATGAGAAATAGCAAGGGTGTAATGCTATATGATACAGACGGGATACTAGATGCTTTCAGAGCCTCTTTTAGGAAATTATTGGGAGGTGAAGCTGGGGGCACCACAACTGCGATATAGAACACGATACGTTAGAAAACCCAATTGAGAGAGTCGGTGCCTCTGAGGTTAGGGATATAATTAAGAACTTGAAAAAATTGATAAAGCTGCTGTTGTAGACAGTATTAAAGCCGAAATGGTTAAATATGGTGGCGACTACTTTCTTCACAGGTTGTGCGGATTGATAAATTTATGTATCGAGATGGGAGAAGTTCCAGATCACTGAAAAAAAACGATTATCGTACCAATATGCAAAGGAAAGGGAGATCAAAGCGACTGCAATAATTACAGAGGTATCAGCTTATTAAGTACCGTAAGTAAAACATATTTAAAAATACTTATTTGTAGGGTAATGAAAAATAACAAAGGAATAGATATGTGAAGTCCAAAGTGGATTTATACCAGGAACATCATGTACGGACGAAATATTTAACTTAAGACAAATCACAGTACAAGTTTGAGAGTAAGGAGAACAGTTTTCTGTGCATTTGTTGACCTAGAAAGAGCGTTTGACAAAGTAGACAGAAGTAAACTTTGGGATGTCCTGAAAGAGTACAGAGACAATGGATGGCTCCTACAAGCAATAAAAACAATATATGCTGGTAGCAAAGCGAGTGTGAGGGTTAATAGAAAACTGAGTTATGTCTTCATGGCTATTTATTATATTTATGACAAGTGTCTAAGAATTGCCCGCTTTGACGAAGAAGGCGTGGGTCTCGGGACTTTGAGGGTACGTGGGTCATCGTTCGCAGATGACCAGGTTGTTATGATAGAGTCAATCGAATACTTGCGAAGAATGTTGAGCAAACTGAACCAAAGCACGAAAAACGTGGGCCTCAAAATTAACGTAAATAGAACAAAAATTATGGTGCATGAAGGTAGCGGTGTGAAAACAAGATGCAACATTGTCCTAAACGATGAGAAAATAGAACAAGTTGATAAGTACGTATATCTTGGTAGCCTATTCACTAATGACGGAAAGATAAATGAAGAGCTAGATAGATGCATAAACGAGGTTAAGAAGGTTATCGGTAGAGCAGAGCCTATTATAAGAAGTTAAAATATATCAAGTAAAGCTAAAGGGTAATACATAATTCTATATTTATACTGACTATGCTATATGGTAGCGAGACCTGAACCCCCTAAGAAAAGGATGAGAGTAAAATTAACGCGATTAACATAAAATTCCTGTGCATGATGTGAGGCAAAATACTGCTGGACAAAGTGAGTAATTAGATAATCCTTAAAGAATGTGGTGTAGACGAGGCACTAGTTGACATATTTGACGGAAAATCGTTTAGATGGTTTGGGCATGTTGAGGCAATGAAAGATGGCCGACTGACGAAGCAAGTGTATCGAGGTAAAGGAAATGGCAGCGTGCCTAGAGGCCGACCGCGGATAGAATGGTTAGAATGTGTGAATGAGACCCTAATTCGACAAGACATAAGAAGCTATAGAAATACTAGAGCCTACATGAGAAAATGCATGAACGTGAAGGAAGCTAGAGAGGTGTGCCAAAACAGGAAAGTGTTGCGACATGTAGTTTGTAAGAAATGCATAAGATTGATCAGCAATCTGAGTCAGAGCCTTCTGCATTATTCTGACACGTGCCTCGGCATATTTTTGGCACGCGGGTATGACTTAAGGTTTACGAACCAGTGCTTACCCACCTCCGAGAGCACTGATCCCAAGGACACTTATTTTAACTGAATGGCAGTGATGTTGTAGTGGGCACGATCCGAAAATTTGATCACGAATATAGTTCCTTTCTCGAAGTGCTGAAGAACGATGTCAGGCCTTAAGTTGGGAATGAAGATTACTGTCAGAAAATCGTAGCTGGATACAATTTTACACTTCTCTTTTTGCACAATTGACTCAATCTCCCTCGGAGCGTTCGGCAGGGCCCCGTGTGGAAAAATGTCCTGGCAGTCTGGTTACAGGTCTATATTTATCTAGACTATCTAGTCTGGAAGATCTGATCTGGCCCAGGTCTGACCTTATCCAAACCGTCTAGTCTGGAAGGTCTGGACTGTCCCAGGACTGGCGCTGATCAGCGAGCCAAGAACAAAAGAAGTTTTAGGTTTGATCAGCCAATTTTTTTGACATATTTCAAAAAAGCTGCAGTGTGTCTAAAATAATAGAAAATAAGAAATCCACACTATCAAAATAAGACTTTTTTTCTTATCCAAACTCCATACCAATCTCTCCTGTGTACCCTGCAACGACATTTAAAGCACTCTGAAGGAGGTTTGAACTAGAAGCATAGTTCTTCAGGTCATCCATATAAGATACATGAGTAACCTTATGCTAAAAATGATTTTTTTCGCCGCAGATGTACCCAGGACAATTATGTAGGGCGAGATATAGTGGCAGAAGTGTAATACGAAAGAGCAGAGTGCTCATTGTGTCGACCTGAAAGACGCCCCTTTGGAAGGTGACGCTGTTTGTTGTCACTCGATAATTTCCAGTTGAGATAGTAAATCCAGTTTTCCTACGGGGCTCTAATCTTTCTATGCATCTCACTGTGTATGGATGAACCTTCAAGCATTTCAACAGACAGGTAATAAGTCTATGACAGGTTGAATTGAAAGGTTTCATGAAGTCAATCCAGGCCATCGACAAGGAGCGCTGGTTCACTCCTGTCTCCATCCAGACCCACCTCGACTGTCCCGAAGAATAAGTCACTAACCAATTTTTCCGAAAACAGAGCGTATCAACTGTATTATGCTTGGCTAGAGTGTCGTATCTCTATTTAAAAGTACATAGAGATACGACACTCTACCGAAGTAAAATATAGTTGATACACTCTGTATACGGAAATCTTTGTTAGTGACTTATTCTTCGGGACAGTCGACCTGTCAATTAGTAGGTGCTCTCGGCAGCCAGCTACACCTTTTTCCACACACGCTGTTCGTACATCTCTCTCCACACAGGCCCAATTCTTTAAACAATCCTGTCGTTTAGGATAGCTGGAAATATCTTATACAGCGTTTTCAAACAAGCTATTGGCCCATAGTTCTCTGGGTTGGACAAGTCGTTTTTCTTTGATAGGAGTATAGTGCAGCCTAACACGAGCCAATGCGGGATGGGCGTCTCTTACTTTAAATATTAGGTGAAGATTCGGGCCAGATGTGGGTTCGTAGAAGCATAATTCTTCCACCAAAAGTTCTTAATACCATCTAATCCTGCAGCGGAAAAGTACTTCGTGCTCCGAAGTGCTTTATTCACCTCCTTGAAGCGGATGATATTTTTTTATTGTTTTCCTTTAATTCCAGTTTTTCGGGTTCTTATATACCTCTCTCCAAAAAGTCTCTCCCTCTTCGGGCTTGGGTGGGCTTTTGAGAGAAATAGGGAGATTGCTGATGAGGTGCGACGGGTCAGCGAGAAACAGTTGATTCTTCCTAACCAACCCCTCCCTCTTGTGTTTTTCTTCTTTGCGTTTCTCCTTGAGGTAGATGCTCAGTTCGTACGCGAAATTTCAAACCCTATCCGCAAACGGTCTACCAGATGTTATGTAGCCAATCACACACTGAAGACGAAACGCATTTTTTATTGTCCATCCAATCTCCTTGTTCAGTTGATGCAAGTGTATTTTGGTCTTTTGATTCATCGTCTGTTTTAGCTTTGGATTTAAATCAGCCAAAGCTCTCGTCGCACTATAAACTGAACAATTGATGGTCCAGAGGTCGGGCTCCTCCGGGATATCCTCACGAAGGGAGGCATCCATTTCAGCCAGATCTTGGGGTTTAGGAGGAACCTATATGTCAATGTTCCTCCTTTTCCTGAAGTCGCTATCATCTCTCAGAAAGTGTCTGCTTTCCGCGGTTGGTCATAATGTCGCTTCCTCATCTTCGTCTGCAACTTTTACAAGCAGCGCCTGGGGAAGCGCTCCGCGTACATATCCATTTTTCAAGAGGAGGGCGTGTTGATTTCGCAACGACTGATGCGAAACGTGCTGGTTTGTCCGTCCTTGTAGAGTCCCGCATGCAAGGATAAGGCTGCACACTCTGAGAGGTCGACCCGTATCCCAGAGACACCGTTTAAGACACCTCGCCTAGGTGTCATTCAGCATTCGGCACGATTGTCACGCCTTCGCGTAAGGGTAATTCCTTTGGGACCATCCCTGGACAATTGTTCGCGACAGCTTATTAATTATTGTAGCCATGTTCAGCAGAAACCCTTGGTACAGGGATTCTCTATCCGCAACCCGAGAACGCGTTCGGTGGCTTAGTCACAGGCCCTTCGGTTCGATTCTAAAGGAATCTAAACCGAACCCGAAAAATATAGGTAAAAGTTTCGCATAAGGACAACCGCAGGACTTCGCTGGAAGCAGGTGTTAATCTGAAAAATTGCACCCGCTCCCAGCGAAATCGCGGTAAAATTTCAGCTCTAACCACGTCTTACGACCTTGAGATAGATGGTTACAATCTGCTACGAACTCAATACGATGATCCGGCAAAAGTCTCGTGCACCCTGAGGACACATAGCGACGCAAGGACGACCGCCTTCTGCATTTCCCCGCAAGTGTCCCAGCATTTTATTGACACGCGGGGATGCTTTTCAGGCTATTAACCAGTGAAACCTTGACACCTCCAAGAGCGTCGATGATCAAGACGATTAGTTTAACACAATATTCCGGGTATAACCGTCGCAACTCCCTTATAAGGTATTTATACTTCTCTTTCTTTTCATTCTCCTTGACTATGATGTTTCTTTGTAGCTAGTGCCGTAAATTCCATAATGAACATGGTTCGTTTCTCGAAGTCAAGAAGAACTGTGTCAGGCCTCGAGTGCGCAACAGAAACAATTGTCGAGAATATGAGCGGTATTTGGACTGATGCCGTAAGAGTGACAGAGATGGTAATAAACCACTCTTAGTGCCGCATTGTGCCTTCGAATGTAGGTCGTTCCCGCATAAGTCGGACAACTAGATAGTATGTGTCCAAGATGCTCGGGGCGTGCATGACACGCTCTGCAGCTATCCTCAGGAATGTCTTGGCTCAAAATGTGACAACGGTATGCTAGAGTGGGAATGACACCGTACATCTTCTTGTCGAGGAGCTGTTCGTGGAAGTTTTCTCCTATGCTTTCTTAATCCGGGCCTTCAGGACTGAGTACTCGAGATGGATAAGACTTTATGCATTTTGCTCACCCCGGATATAGAAGTCAAGGTCGAGTGTTTCAGCAGCCTCTTCCGCTGCTTTGTACAGAAACGCCCATTTGCCCACTTCTTCGTGTTTCCTGGCCATTTGAAGAAGAGTTTCTTGTCCATTTGCGACTATGTGTGCTGTACCCAGAATAATCCTGTTGTGAAGACGTTCAAGATTCAGTATTCCGAGACGACCTTGACGGCGTAAGATGTAAAGTCGTGGAACAGAAGATTTAAGGTGCATGCCTTTGTTCGTGTGCATAACCTTTCGGGACCCGATATCGAGGGATCTTACCTCATCCTTCGTCGAGTGAACCACTCCAAATGAATAGAGTACCATTGGGACGGGAAGCATGTTCGTTGCATATACTTTGTTCCTCGCCGTCATTTCGGAAGACCATATCTGTCGGATGAGAAATTTGTATCTACTTCGGAGAGTATTCTTCGAAGATGTCACGTGCTGAATGTGACTCTGTGGTACGCCCCGGAATGTAGAGGTCTCTCCAGCGCCAAGGTATTGTATAGGGCTTCTGTCGACGAGCTCAGTGTCTTTGGGGAAGCCATTAAGTTTTTCTTTCTTCAAACAAACCTTGGTGCATTTTTCGAACCCCAAATCCATTCCAATCTCTTGAGAGTATTCCTCGACAATCCTTAGAGCTAGTTGTAATTACTTTTTATTTTTAGCATAGATCTTAAGATCAGCCATGTAAAATACATGAGTGACCTTATGCCTTCGATTTCCAGGTTGGCCGCATAGTAGCCCTTGGGAATGGCGAAGTGCGAGAGATAGTGGCAATTATGTGAGGCAAAAGAGGAGAGGGCTCATGGTGTCGCCCTGTAACACACCACTCTGAAAGGTGACACTGTTAGTGGTCACGCTGTGTAACGCTGATAGGATGCTGCGTCTTTACAGACACATCTATCGATGTAATCTGTAATCTGCCTGTAATTTTTTGGGTCAGCTAAGTTGCCTGTCTTGGGTGCGCCTTTCCACCAACCATTCCGGAATAGGCTCTTCCGACTCTCGCTGCATTATACACACCACAATTGATAGACGCAAGGTCAGATTCTTCGGAAAAATCTTCCCGAAGCTCGTCATCCAGTTCAGTCAAATCTTCGGGCTTGAGAGAAACCTGGATGTTGATGTTTCTCCGGGTCCTGAAGCATCGCTCTTCCTCTATCGGATGCCTGCTCGCGGTTGGTCTCAGTGTCGCCTCTCTTTCTCTGTAGCCGGCTTGTTCTAGCTCCTGTTAAGTAGGCGCTCCGCTTATGTAACTCCTTGTCTGGAGTTCCTCGGCACGGTTTCGCAGACGTTCATGCGAAAAATGCGAGAGCTCCGGGTGTTCCTCGCACCACAGAGTATGCAGTCGCGCCATGTGACCTTTTCGTTCAGGAGCCATACTGGTATCGTAGCACTCCAGCAGGTCGTCCCTGAGTCGATCGGTCCACTTAAAAGTAATGAGATACTGCCGGTCAATTGCATTGACTCCGTCTTGATTGACTCCCCCAACTCTAGGATAGTCGGCATTGTTGTGCGACCCATTGTCGGGAGCCCTGTGCGTTCGATTGTTTTGAACCGCATTTACTACAACTATGTTTGGTGTTATCATTGCTCTTCCCACAAGCAGCTAGGGAAAATGTTTCGTCCATACTTGTTGAGCCCCGCATGCAAGGATAAGGCTGGATACTCTTGAGAGGGTACAGGGACCCTCTATCCGCAACCCGAGGACGAGTTCTCGGTGGCTCTGTCATAGGCCCTGCGGTTCGATTCCTAAGGAATCAAAACCAAATCAAATCCGAATAAAAAAAATATATATATGTATTATATTCTATACATATAATAAAAATATATATATACACATACATATACAGTGTGTCCCGCGAGTTATCCTTATCCTTGTAGAAGCGGGTAGAAAAATAAAAATAAGTCGAAAAGTCCCATAAACTTTTTGGGTCAGATACGTATTTTGGGACTTACAGAGCTTTAAAATTGTATGTCGGTGAGCCGTTTTTGTGTCAGTGGGCGTCGATGGAGACAAGCGATCGTCATCAACACGTTACGTCTAGCGTTAAGTTCACGACGTTCGAGCTGTATAAAAGAGGGAAATCTAAGCTCGCTCGACAAGTTAAAGCTTTTACCAATTGATTAATGAAATGAATAAAATAACATGAATTGCACTTTCAGTCATTTGTATCAAACTGTGCACGTGCCCAGATGGCATTTGCACAACTGTACACGTCCACAGTTGTGCGGAAAGTCTTACTTCGAAAAATCGAAAAAATGTTGTAACCCTCGAAGTGGTTTATCCCAATGATTTGTGCATCAACTTAATGCTCTCGAAGATGATGTTCGAACATCCTCAGGAAGCCCCCGCCCCCTCACAAAAACCAATCTAGCATCAGTGAGGCCGATCTAAATTTTGCTAGAAAAATGGTAAGATTTCTTGCCATATTTTACAAAACCATGAAATTGATTAACCCCACTGATTTTTTAAATAGCTCAGTCAGTTAGGGGCAAAAAATCCTACCATTTCTCTAGGCAAATTTAGATCGGCCTCACTGATATAGGAGAGGTTTCTGTGAGGTGGGTTGGAATATGAATCTCAGGTTACTAAGTTCATAAAAAATCATAAAGACTTTGACTATTATGGAAATTTTTAGATTTTCGTAAGCATGTGAAATATTCGAATATCATCTTCCAGAGTATCAAGTTGATAAAAAAATCATTGGGATAAAAAACTTAAAGGATTACAACATTTTTTCGATTTTTCGAAGTGAGAATTTCCGCACAACTAAGCACGTGCACAGCTGTACAAATGCCATCTGGACACGTGCACAGTTGAATAAAAATTACTGAAAGTACCATTAATTTAATTTTATAATTTCATTAATGAATTGTTAAAAGTTTGAACTTCGCGAGCGAGCTGTTAAAGCTCGGTAAGTCCCAAAATACGTATCTCGAAAATTACTTCTGTCGTGCACTCGAGGCCTGAGAAAGTTCTCCTTAACTTCGAGAAACGAAACATGATCGCTATCGAATTTTCGGCCCCAACCGACAAGAACATTACAGCCAAGGAGAAATTACCCGAAATATTCTGTTAAGCTAGTCTTCCTGATCATTGGTGCTCTTGGAGATAAAAAGCTTTCACTGGTTAATAATCTGAAAAGCATCGTACATGTCAACGAAATTCTAATTCACTTGCGGGGAAAATGCAGGAGGCGGTCTTCCTTCGGTCTCTCCATATCATCAGGGTCAACGAGACTTTTGTCGGATCGTCATATTGAATCCAACACAATTTTGTATAATGGCACCCGCTCCCGGTGAATTGTTCTGAGTACAGCTTACATCGTTGCGAATGGAAAACATCTTCTCCTAAAAATGGTCAGGAATCACGAGATGATTGGCAAATGAGCGTACCTTTACAAAGCCGCGGAGCTGGCGGCTGAGACCCTTGGCCTGAATTTTAAAATCAGAAGTTAGTCAAGTGCAGTACTATATTTAGATTCTTCACTTCTATATTTTAATCTCCCATTTTTTTGAAAAAAACTAAAATTTTAGAACTTAGCTGAAAGTTATTTTAACCCGAATCCGCCCAAGATTTTTTATTTCCACAAATAAAAGCTCAAATGGGGAATACCCTGAGAAGCTCAAGGTTTCCAACTTGCACTAAACAGTAGCCTAAAATTATTTGGGTAACCCCCCTGAACAGTATGCAACGGTGTTGCGCGAGATTTAAATGTTAGAGGCCAGGATGGGTAACATTACAAAAAAACTAATTAAGTTTTTGGGAAAAAGACACAAGGTACAATATAATTTTTGATAACAAAATTGGTTGGCTAAATTAGATCTGAAAATTTCCTTTTAAACCTTTTTTCTTACGAGACACGTTTACTCTACTCTTACGCATC
>CAKNWW010229356.1:0-13921 GCA_932074435.1 Andricus kollari
CAAAGTAAGAAGATTAATTTTTGACTAAACAGTTGCATATTTAAAAGAAAAGGATGAATTTTCGACCGAAAAGATGGATTTTCTACTAAATTAAACTAATTTTCAACAAAATACATGAATTTTTAACCAGAAAAGATAAATTCTTGTTTAAAAATATGAATTTTTAACTTCTACGAATTTTAAAGGATTTTAAGAGATTTTCATAGGATTTCGAAGGATCTTCAAGGATTTTAAGAGATGCCAAAGTTTTTTCACAAATTTTAAAGGATGTCAGGGGATTTTAATTGGATTTCAAAGATTTGATGGGATCTCATAATACTTCGAAATATTTTACGGAATTTTAAGGATTTTAACAAATTTTTAGAGACTTGAAGGGATTTCCACGGATTTGACAAGTTTTTAAGGAAATTTTAGGGAATTTTTAAGATTTAAAGCGATTCCAAGGTTTTAAAAAGATCTCACGGAATCTCAAATTTGCACAGTTTTTACAGGATTTACAGAGTTTTTCACGGATCTTAATTATTTTAAAGGCATTTTAAAGAATTTGCAAAGATTTCAAAGGATTTTAAAGGATCTAAACTTTAAAGGGATATAAAAGTACTTCGATGATTTCACGTGATTTCAAGGAATTTCAAGAAATTTCAAAATATTCCAAAGTATATCCATGGATTTTAGAGGAATGCGTAAGATTTAGAAAGATTTAACGGAATTTTAGTTGTTTTGAAGGAATTTGCACGCGCAAAAAATTGAGGGTACGAATTGTTGCAGGTAATCGGTCAAGCAGGTTAAACGCGAGGTGGGTACACCAAACTGAGGTAAACTATTACTATTACCTTGCTTAAAGAATTCACTCAGAGAAAAAGTTGTTTGGAAACAAAAGCATTGTCTTCTTGCCTGTTTTGTTTTGAACCACGTGAATATATTTTTTACACAAATAGAATTATTTTGCTACAAGATTAGGTGAAGTTAGTCGCATAAATATAATTTTTGCAGCAAAAGGATTCCTGTTGAGACAAATGAACATCCTTTCAACCTTAAATTTGAGAGGAGATTCCAATTACGTCAAGAAACATCCTTTTGTCACAAAAGGACATCTCTCTGAGTGTTAGTTGCATCGTTTCGTAACCCCAGTGTTTTCTGTTCATGATTTAAAAAACTTTAAGGAATATATAAAATGTTCAAAAGAATTCTCTTGATTTCAAAAGATTGCAAAGATTTCCAGGGATTCCACGAGATTTCATGAAAAGTGTATTCGAGAATGGATAACACCTCGGCTCTATATTTTTTGGATGTATGTAATATAAAATATTACATACTATAAAATAAATAAAACCAATAATGAAGTAATGTGTATATTATAATAGTATGAGAAGTAATTTTAACAACCAAGCTGGTTTCAATTGCCATATTTTCAAAAATAATTAGAAGGAGGAAAATTGCATAAGAAATGCTTTGGAGCCCCCCCCCCCCTCCCAACAGTAAGGATTCCTAAGATTTTCCAGCCTCCCAATCCCAAAAAAACATTACGTTATTGATGAACGCTCCCTAAGAAGCCTCATAATGTCATGATGTCCATCATTAAAATTTGAATGAGTATATATTTATATTATTCCTGCTAATCTGAACCACTCACTCTCGTTTAAATTTAAATGGCAGTGTATGCGAAATTGAGGATATGTCAAGACCTTTCTGTAGTGGTGAGGTCATTGCAAAATGGGCTTAAAGGATTTGCGTGATGACTGAAAAGGCCCTGAGCGACAAAACCGAGGTTTCCAACTTTGGAAAGCGAGTCAGTAAATCTTTAGAGAAAGTAATAAATAATATTAATGCGAATAAGAAGATTCAAAATAAAAGGCATAAGTGAAGAAAAATGATATCTTGAATTACAAAAAGAGAATTGCATTTGAAGGAAACGATACAAAGTTTTATATAATTCTTATCGAAATCGGATCCATTTCAAATTATAGGCAGGTTCTCTCGATGCCGAAATATATTTGCTTCTTAAGAGAAAATTAGGCACATGTATTTTACCGATTTAAGAAAAAATAATTTTCTATGATTTTATGAGTAATTTCAGGTTTTTTTGTGTTTCAAGAAAACACCAATTTATTCTTTTAACCTGTGTATCATTGGACCCAATTGAGACATTTAAGTTTTCTTTTCAGTTTCGAGAGATTTTTAGTGTTCTCCTTCGAAATTTATGGAAAAATAACAAAATTAACAAAATGATTGTGATTTTAGTAAAAATATAAAAGGTCCTTTTCCTTACAAATCCCACCTTTTTATTCTTTGCTTTTTTTTTAAATTTTGGCGAAAAATTGAATTTTTGTAATGTTCTCGTATACGACAGATACCAAAAAATATTTCAAAAAAAGTTAACTCATTTTAAACAGTTCTATAAAAAAGACTTCTTACTCATTTATGATATCTTCTACCGTCCGCGAGGAACATTTTTTAATTCAATTTTTTCCTTATAAAAACACAAATTTGTTTAATTATTGAAAAAAATGGGGTTATCTATACAATATACTTTTCATGTTTTCCAAATTCAGCCCTCGATTCAGCCGGAAAAACAAAGGTAATTTAATAGAAAAGCCCATTTTTTTATTTTGTCCAATATCTAAGGTAGTTGTCCTGCCAAAAATCAGATCTGTGGGAAAAAAATTGTCAATGATTTTAAGAAATGAAATTACATTATCATTCATATATTATAAAATAATAAACATTATTTTTGTTTTAAAAAATTCAAAACTTACGAAAAATAATTATTTCAATAAATCACGGCACAGTTTTTTTTTGAAAACGTACGTTCCCTAAAACTCTACTGTTTCCAATAACAAAAATTATCTTTTCTTTACAAAAATTTGTATTAACGATTTCCGCCGCAGATCAATTTACTTTCAAAATTGGAAACAGTAAAATTGTAAAGAATGTTTTCGTCGAAAAAAGAAACCACTAATTTATACAATTCAAACTTTTGTAAACATTGGGAAGAAATGAGAGCAACAAAAATTCGAGTGCAAAAAAAATTGTTAAAATAAATTTTTTTCTGTAAGTTTAATCAAATACTAATTAAAAATAATGTTTTTTATTTGAAGTGACATCATTAGTGATATTATTTTCATTCTTGAAATCATCGAAAAACTATTTATTTCAGATATCTGATTTTTGTGTTTGCTTTGCGATTGGCAACTTCCACATCTATTTCCTCGTAAAAAGATGACTTTATCTGATAAAAAATTGTTGCCCTCAATTTAGCAATACTTCAGTTCATAACAGGTATTTTTTTAGGAAATTTTTTAAAATCAGGAAACTGTTTTCTTAACATGCTGTCGTAATGTTTTCGCATCTGCCGTTTTTTGCAAGGCAAATGTGAAAATCTAGTTTTTAAAATTCTCGTTTTACTACAAAAATAAGTTAACACGTATAAATCTCATAGGATTATTGTATCTTATTTTAGCTTATTTTTTTCTCAAATCGGAAAATTACATATCTCCTAATTCCCTTTAAAAACCACATATTACGCCACCAAAAGATTCTACGACTGTAAGTGTATCTGCCTGATTTGAAATGGATGTGGTCTTGAGATTTTAATCAAATCTCTGTAAATATGATTTAATTCTCAAATCTGTGAATTTCGCTTTTTTAATTTGTTGCTTATTGGCGATAATTTTCAAATTACAAGTTCACTTTCTGCATTACGTTCTTACTTTCACGACTTTCCTTTTCTCTTTAATTTTGAATGCCAATCCTTTCATATCTACACAAAATGTAATGTAGTTGTGGAAATTTTATTAGAGATACTGTAAATAATGCTAAGTAGAAACCACAACTCTCTGTGGTAAAATATAGAATATGGGAAGTAACATTGTTTCCACGAATTTCTGCCCGAACTTATTCGAATTATGACTGAAAAAAAAAATACTTTTATCATTGAATTGCATACTAATCTTAAATGAAATTGTTTATGTAATCGAGTTCTATTTTACAGGAATATTGAATTCTGTTCCCACTTAAAAGTAGAACAAACTATTCAGAAACCTTTGTTTTCTTATATCTGGATAAATACATTTATGCAGGCTTGCGTGCCGCAGACTAACTTTTCTCAATACGTGTGAAGACTTAATTTAACTTCTTATTATTAGTTTTCAGAATATTTATTTTCGATGAGATGGAATGAATTTTCATTTATGTTTCGAAAGCTTGGAAATTAGTTTGTTCTATACGTTGGACTTGAGTGATCGAGTTTCAGGGGAAGAAGCTTTTTTTATTTTAAAATTGGTTTTAAATTCTAAAGAGTCTTTATCCATTAGTACATGGTGATAGCACTTTCTTTTCACTTGTGAAAAAGTCTGTATTCACTTTCGGTTTCAGAAGTGAGTTTCTTGACTGTAAATTAGAGAAATGGCAAAGAGTGTCATTTTACTTAGCACTGACAATCGCGCATTTGAATACAAGTACACGCATCTTAACGTGAGACGAATTGGACATTTAGAATTCGATATGCTTTATATTGCCTTATTCTAGAATCACACATTGGATCTTCTCCAATAACGGCATTTCCAGTTGAGAAAGACTTTTGTTTTTCAATTCTATGTTTGCCGCGAAAGTCATCAAAATTCTGATTCTGCAATACCATGCCAGTTTATTATTAAACGTCAATTTGACATCTCATAAAATTGTTTTCAACATGAAGTTATTTCTCTTGCATGGAAAAGATTTATCACTGATTTTCAAGTTATTGATTTTACACTTTATGGATTAAAATAAGTGTATTTTGCAAAGCGTGATGCAAGATTTAAAAATGATGCATTTTTAATGTCTTCTTTACAAAATCCTAACTTAAGATTACTTCAATTAGGAACGAAGTTTGCAATTGATTAATTTTCAATCCTGCAACTTGGAATTCATTTATTCCTATATCTGCCAAATGGAAATGATATAATTTTCAACGTTTTTAGAATGATAAAACTTTAAAAGGTATACAATTTCAAATTCTTCAATTTTAATTGGTGAAAATGATACTGATATTTTTTCATACAGAAATCTCATTTTTTAGTTGAAAAAAATCTATATATATAATATATACCTGACAATAATTTCTATCATCTTTAAAAACTTTATAATTCTAATTTTGAGCTTCAAAAGCTTAAATTTGATAATATTGATAAATTTGATAATATGCGGAATTGTACAAATTTGACGGCATTTGACAGGAAACTGTTTAACTTTTCAGGAATTTAATTTCAAATTTAAGAATATTTAAGGATAATACATTTCAATTCAAAACATTTTAAATTGAACAATTAAAAATATAGAGATTTAAAAGTTAACGGTGTCAAATTGAAGCTTTGACAACTGAATCATTTCAAATGAAACTGTTTTAAAAATAGGTATTAAAAAGTGCACAATTTTAAACATGAAAATTATATAAATTAAACATTTCGAACTTTAAAAAGAAATAATTAAAATAAAAAATTTGCCCCTTTCATCACAAATCAAATGGTAAAAATACAACATTTGACCACATTTAACTTACTAAAATGTTGAAAATAAAATATGCCCTCTTCTATTAATGAAAGAAATTGAAATCCAAAATTTACTCCATTTCAACTCAATGCAAATATTAAAAATAAAGGATGCCATTCTTCTCATTCAGGAAAAAAATTAAAAATAAATAATTTCCCCCTTTTTATCTAAAGAAAAATGGTTATATTACAGAATTTTTCTCCTTTCAACTTAATAAAAATGTTAGAAATATAAAATATCCGTATTCGAATTCAGAAAGAAATTGAAAACGATTCCCGTTTAAAATTCTGAAACGAATTAAATACCAATATTGCCTTGCTTTCAATAAATGAAACTTTTAAAAATATAAATGGTTCTCTTTCGATTAAGAAAATGATTTGAATTTTAATTAAATTTTAATCGTTTCGAATTTAAAATTTTTTTAACTCATAAGTTTTTAATTTTAAATTAATCAATTTCGAACGCTTTCAATGATAAATTATACAATTTTAACTTTTTTCTAGTGAAATTGTGCAATTTAAAAAACTTGTATTCTGACATTTTAAATTTTGAGATCTGATTTAAAATTTTTCAATTCCAAATGCATTCAATGTCAAATTATTCAATTTTAAACGCTTTTAATTAGAAATGATACAAGTTCAATTCCTTTTTATTCCACTCGAAATATTGTCCTTTTTCAAAATGTTACCTTATTTCAAATTGTTTGATTTGAAACTTTCCAATTTAAAATATTTCAATATTTTTTACAAATTCAAGCGCTATCAATTCAAAATTATAATTATTTTTTCAAAAATTGGAAAACTCCTAATATTATTAAAAAATTTGTTTATTAATGGATTTTTGAATTCTTTATATTTTTAATGTGAGGAAATAAAAATGCAGGGACGTAAACGCGCGCCTCGTGTGCGTGCATTTACTGCTAGTGCGTTATATAAAAAATATAGAAAAAATATCAGGAATTTCTGTACTTTAATTATGAATAACTATAATTCTTGAATAATTTAAATATTTTACTTTCTTGAATTCACTTTGAATGTTATAATTTACCTAGAATTTGGCTAAAATATGTAGAAATATTCCAAAATATTTTTCCTGTACTTGGTCAGAGTATATAATTTTATTTCTCAATATGTCATCCTTGTATTTAATTATACCTCCTTAGTACGGCTACTTTATAAATACAGACTTTTGCAATTTTCCACATGCTTCATACTTAAAAAAATGACAAAATCTTTAACTCACATACCATGCACTGCTTCCTGCTGTTACAACGTATAATTATAAATTCTGCGGAAATGTAAATTTATATAAAATTTGCATAGGACTTTTTATACATGTTCGATATTTAAAAAGTTATATTGATAGTTTTCAAAACTTGAGCAATTTCTCTATTTTTTCAATATCTTTTTACGGAAATGACAAGCCTTCGTCTCAGACTTATTTCTGAAAATTTTTGATAAATCTCCACCTGAATTAAAATCTAAATACTAACATTCTATATAGAGGAAAAGTCAAGGATACATTTTTTGACATTTTTTAGATTATATTGTACAATTCTCAAAATTTTCTACAACCAGCAACAGCGGTTTGTAAAAAAGGTTATAAAAAATCGAATCTCTGAAATAATATATAAAAAAGTTGTATCCGGTCAGCTTGAAAGAAGTGTTTTGACGCAAAAAACTACTTTTTTTGTTGAATGTATAATTGTTCCATTTTGAACGTTTTTAATTTTAAAATTGAAAGAAAATTCTTCTACTGAAGGGATTCACGGCATAACCATGTAAGTGTCACTTTTTTCAAGAAAAGTTTTATTGGTTTAAATATTCTCTAAAATTCCACCGCACATTGTGATGAAAAAAATTGATTAGTAAAAGTGTTTAACAATTTGTAATTAAACAATTGGTTTAAATATTCAAGATGCGGAAAAGCAAATACCGCTATTCGATTTTCCGGAAAAAATTACATAAAATCTATGTATTGAGCAATTTTTTTGTTCCATCGAATTTGTTATAGGTATAATATATAATATGAATATACATTCTATACAATGTAATTGTTTATATATACTACGTATCTCGCATTTTTAAACAAATTTCTTAAACAATTTAAAAATAATTGTTGTTTTTCTGGAAAAATCATCTGTTCGTTTTTGTGCTTTTAGTTTTTTAATAAACGTACCATGTTTTTGGTGTTTTACTGATATACAGGGTGTTTTTTTAACTTGAGACATCAAAATATCTCAAGAAATACGCATCCTATGAAAAAATATTCGAAATAAAAACATTTTATTTTCGATGGGGAAAAGCGGCTTCAAAAAAATTTACCTCCCCCCCCCCAGGGGCAGGGGGGGGGTAACTTTGTAATTTCAAATGGAAACCCCAATTTTTTTCACAGATTTAGATTCTCCTCCATGAAATACGTAAGTTTTATTCGAAAAATTTTTTTCGATTCGCGAAAAAAAACCACCCCCTAACGTCTTCTGGGGGGTGGGGTGGGGTAAATTTTGTTCAAAGTCGCTTTTCTCCTCGAAAATAAAAAGTTTTTATTACGGATATTTTTTTCATAGGATGCGTATGATTTTAAGATATTTCGATGTCTCAAGTTAAAAAAAACACCCTGTATATTATATGTTAATTGGATCCTGAAACAAATGTCAAACACATTTTTCATGGCACTTACGTGGTAATTGGTTATGACAGAGGACGATTGTCGACGATATTTTTCTCAAAAGTATTAACTTTTTCTAACTTTCTGATTTTTTTCAAATAATTCGAATTTTGAGAACGTTTTTTTGCTCTCCTGGATTTTTTTTCCTTAGCAACTACATGGCTCTGACATGACACCCTTCAAGTATGAACATCCCTAATTTTGAATATATATTTTTTGAAACGCATGCACGCAATGTTCGCTTTTCGAGGCACGTATGGTGTACGGGAAGTGACCAATTCAAAAACTGTGGTAAAAAGTAGTTATAAAAAGACTTCTTCTAGCTTACATTTTAAGGTCTCTTAATTTAATATTGTTCAATTTTCACAACTGAATTTTGTAATTGACATATTTATATTTAAAATTTAAAATTAAATCTTTTGAATATTTCAATTTTTAATATTTTTAAATTAAGAATTCTTCATTTTGGAATCTATACATTTGAAATGTTTCCTTTTCGCAAAAGTAATTTAGTAATCAAAGTAAATTTCGAGTTCTGAAACTTTGAATTCGGTATATTATCTTTCAGCTAAAAGAGTTTTTCTTTCTGAAACTTACGAAACATATTTTCTTATAATAGTATTATCTTATACAAATGATGAATTTTTCTATCTTAAATTTTATGTTATATAGAATTGCTCTATGATATTGTATTTGTAATACTTTATGAGTTATTGCCAAACAGTAAACCATTTTAAAAAATCAGATTTTTGAAGGCAAAACAATTTCCAAACCACCTAACCCAATTTTATTTTATTTTATTCATTTCATTTAAATAAAGGGTAACCAAAGAGGTTTAAGCTTTAACTACTTGGTTGAAAATTCGTGTTTAAAAATTTTTGAAAATTAACCTTTTATTGAAAATTGATCTTTTCTAGTTAAAAATTTAACTATTTGGTCAAAAATTCATGCGTTTGTTAAAAATCTTTTTTGGTTGAATTATTATCAATTACCTTGTCCGAAGTTCAACTACTTTGCAAATATTCCGGTTTTTTTGTTGTTGTTGAAGATTCATCAGTTTAGTTTAAAATTCAACTATTTGGTTGTTAATTCACTTTCTTGTTGGCAATTCATATTTTCGGGTTGAAAATTCAAAACTGTTTTTCTTCAAAGTTAAAAAATGTTGTTGAAAATTCGTCTTTTTTCGGCAGACCATTAATCTTCTTAACGGAAAACTAATCTTTTAGGTTGAAATTTCAACTATTGGTTAAAAATTAATCTTTTATTTTTGAAAAAGTAACTAGGTGAAAAATTCAGCTATTTGGTCAAAAATGAAACTATTTTGTTGAAGTCATCTTTTGTGTTCGAAAATTGAACTGTTTTGTTGAAAATGCATACTTTTGGATTCAAAATTAATTTTCATGGTAGAAAAGTCATCTTTCTTGGTTAAACATGAACGTTTTTGTACAAAATTCAACTGTCTTCGAAAAAAATGGCCTTCTTAGCTTCAAGATTTAAGTATTTGTTTAAAAGTTTAACTATTTTATTAAAAATTCGTCTCTTTTGCTTCAAAATTGAACATTTATCCGTTATAAGTTGAAAAGTCAACTATTTGGTGCAAAAATCATGCCTTTTCTTGAAAATTCGTATTTGTTTTTATAGAAAATTAGCCTTGTTTGTTGAAAATTGATTGTTTTTGTTTGTTCAGGATTCAACTATTTTGTTGAACATGAAATATATTTGGACTTGAAATCTTACGAATTGAAGGTATTTTATATTGAGTTTAATATATCTACATTAATTTTATTTAAAGAATTTATTTCCCTATTATTTCCCTAATAGTTTCGTGAAAAATCATCCTATTTTTTTATCTTTGATTTATTACCTAAGTTTATAGTTCACCACATGGTCACGTAGGCATATTGGTAAATTTATTTTTTATCATTTGTAGCATAGAATCGCTTTCAAATTCACTGCCCCCCCCCCCACAATTTTGATTGATTTTAAATCAATTATTCCTAAAAATAAGAATTTTTCAAATTCAACCAGCTATACTCTTCATGCGAGAAAAGTGCTGTATGTCAATATTATGTATATAATTGTTGTTTATATTTGAATATAATTATAACAGAAAAACCCCAAGCTTTTTTAAATCTGAAGATTGGATAAAAACGCCAATAAAAAATTATTAGGTTAATTATAAAGATATTGTTTATAAACAGAAAAATGGATGTGGAAGGAACCTTTGGAATCGAAATGATGCCAGGCGCGGGACCAGAGAAGTGTCATGGGGATATTGCAATCTTTCCAATATTAATCAAAATTTTTTTTTTTTTTTGCGATTATGAAATTGCATACTTTTTATAGTTTTTCTTCATTTCTCAGTAAAAAAGAAAAAAGTGAAGGTAAGTAAAAAAATCCTCTGTGGGGGGGGGGGGGCGATCGTCGGTTCGCCACCATTGTAGATCCGCGTCTGACTGATGTACAGGAAGTGGTTCAACGGCAACATTGCCGGGGGGAAGGACGCCGAATCTGGGCCACAATCGCGAGCGCCAAGTGTACGGTACCACTCTCGCTTTCCAAATAATAATTATTTAATACCCGAATTGGAATGGAGCGCCGCCTCGCAGTGAAATGTGGTTGAAGGTGATACTCCTGCTGTGCTGCAAAGTGCCCAGGTCCCAAACACAATTTCTTTCTTCTATAATCTTCTTTCTTCTTTCTCATTTTTCATATTAACTTTTCTCTTTCTCTTTAAAAAAAAAAATATTTCGTCACTTTCGTCTCCGATGTGTTTGGTCCACAGGATGACTACGCAGAGCTTACGTCAAAGGCCAACCAGCCCCTTTCTCAAAAAGAATCGTGACATTCCTCCCGAAGAAAAGAGGTAACGCGATACATATTCGCACCTGGATAACCACACGATGTTTTCCACTTGACCAATTATCCGGACCAAACCGAGACCATCGAAATTGAGTTTTTTTTTCATAACACTTTTATCCCTTTTTTTTAAATTGCAAAATTTTCTTGTAAGATGATATATTTCCTGATGTGTAGAATCTATAAATTGCAATTTTGTTTCAAATTTTGGTACCGTAGGATGTACGTTAAATGCGCTCAAACGAAAACACTTTCAAGTTTGGAGGCTTTTGTAATAAAAGGGCAATTTCGAAAGCTGGCACAATTTAAGTGCATTTAAATTCTGGTGCATTCAATAATTGAAAGTGTTTTCAAGATCGAACGCTTTCAAATTTCGACGTTTTTAATGTACAACAACTTTCGAATTTAAAAGTCTTTGATGTTACATGGTCGTCTTTTTATTTAATTCTTCAAGTTTTTTCTTTTAAAATCAACCAAAAATAAATCACTTACACATAGACGGATACACGTAATTTAATTAGTAAAATTAAGTTGTTTCAACTTTAAAATGAATTCTAGTGAATAGATAGCAATGTCAAATCAATGTAGGTAAATTCAATTAATTTCAAGCTGACCCAACTAAATTCAAGTCAATTCAAGATAATTCTAGTAAATACCAATTGAATTCTAATAAATTGAAGTTGACTTTAAATCGGGTTTTAATCATTTCAAATTAAATTATAGTAGAAAAAATCAAATTGAGTTCTAACAATTGCAGATTTAATCCTAGTAAATCCCATTTGAATTACAGTAAATTAAAACAGAATTTACATCAAATTCAGGTAACTTCAAATTGAATTATACTAAATGCTTACATTGTTACATTGTTGTAGAAAAATTGATTATTAGTAAGTAATTTTATTTCACGATAAAATTTATTTCTGAATGTTTCCAAACACTATTGATAAAAGTGAACATTTTAATGGTAACTGATTTTTTAATATTGGGAAATAATTCTGTTTTTGACATACACAGAAAAATTGCACAAATAAAAATAAAATCTACGGAGTAATACCATAAGTCCATAAACTACGTTACCAATTTAGGCTATTTTTACCCCCCCCCCCCCGGCCCCCTTAGTTTACCCGCCCCTAAATAAATGTATCCGTTCGATAAACACGCGAATCAGGGGGAATATGGTTATTTTTAACGAAAATAGTTTAATTTTCAACCAACAAAAATTTTATACCAAAAGAGATAAAGTTTCATCCAGAAAAAACGAATTTTTAATTTTCAACCAACTAGTTGAATAATATGAATTTATAATCCAAAAGGGCAAACTTTTAGCAAAATATTTGAATTTTCAACCTACAAAGATGCATTTTCAAACAAACTAAAATTTTAATTTAATCAAAAAGCTACATTTACAGCGAAATAGTTGAATTTTCATCCTAAATAGTTGAATTTTCAACCAAGTGGTCGAATTTTCAACCTCAATAGTTGAATTCTTAACCAAGTGATCGAATTTTCAACCTGAATAGTTGAATTTTCAACTAAGTGATCGAATTTTCAAAGATAAAGATTTAAATTCAACCAAAAAACAGTTGGATTCTCAACTAAAAAGATAATGTTTCAACCAAAAATGGAATAGTTAAATTTTCAGTTAAGAAATTATTTAAAAAGGGACCGTGCACATAATACGTCACACGTTTTTCCTTTGTTTAAATAAAGACGAGAATAAAATTGCCTTGAAGCCAAAAAAGATACAACCAAATAGATGAATTTTCAATAAAAAAAATTAATTTTCTATAAAAAAGACGAATTTTCTACAGAAGAATTAAGTTTTTAATCTAAAAAGTCAAATTATTTAGAAAATAGTTTACTTTTGAACCTGGAAAGATGTTTTTTCAACAAGAAAGTTAATGCTCAATCAAAAAAGATGAATTCTCAACTAGACAGTTGAATTTTCATATAAGAAATATATGCCAATATATACCAAATATATGAATGTTTAACAAGATCAATTTTCAACAAAATAATTAATTTTGTAACAAAATCGTAGAACTTTTAACCCAAAGAAATGAATTCCGAACCAAAAATATAATAGTAGCAGACCTTTACACCAAACAAATTAATTTTTAACCGAAAATAGTTGGATTTTCTTATTGGGTTCTAGTAAATCATTTCGCGGAAAAAAAGAAAAATTCTTTAAAACAGGGACAAACAGGGGAATAGGGGAAAGAGTGTGAAGTCTAAAAAATGAAAGATTTTTTAAAACTTTTAAGTTATTATTGAACTTACATGGTAAAATTTAAAAATCTGTTCAAGATGTCGAAAATTCTTGCAATATGTATCGAGTAAATGTTACTGCAGACTTCTCATCAAAATTTGTTATCAAGTGCCAACCGCTTGGATGGATTAGGCTGTCGAGATGAGCACAGGTAAAAATTGTAATTTTTTTACAATCATGCAACAATAATGAAATTTTTATTCAAGAAAATTAAATATATTTCTAAAAAAACTTATAGAAAATGAAGTATCGGTAAAGTCTAGTGAACCTTGCCGCTCTTTCTAGGGTAGGGTGGGGCGAGATGAGCATAGGGGGTAAGATGAACCACTCAATTTTCTCGCCATCTATAATTTCTTTCGTAACTGTTCTTTTAACTAATATCAGGAAGAATGTTATCAAACTTCTTTTTAAAAAATTTTCGCTTAATGTTGAATAAATTGAAAAAAAACGAAAATAAAAATTTTAAGACCTGTATTCTGCTATTTTTCATTTGTTTAGAAAGTCCAAGAATCACACAAAATCACATATTAGATGTTTTTCCAGTGGTTATTTAGATAGCTTATTTATTAAACCTTAAGTTTTCAACCGATTTTTATA
>CAKNWW010229374.1:502-12822 GCA_932074435.1 Andricus kollari
TTTTTTTATTTTACCTTGTCCTTTACTGCTTTTGGTATTAGATAGGTAGAAAATTATATTTTTCAAACTGTATTGAAACGTATAGCAGTTGCTTCTTTCTAATTACTGTTTCTAGTTTAAGAGAACGAAGGGAAAATCAGGTATTAACATGAATTGAAATTTTCAATCCTATTCTATTCAAGTTTTCTTACCGGGCCCGCTAGACCTTTAAAGTTCTAGGCTGCCTAAGTGTTATAAACAAGAAATGTCGTTTATAAAAAAGTACGTGTTTTTTCACGATCGTTGCTTTTCTAGAGCAGGCAGTTAGCTAGAAAAGTGGAAAATGTCATTTTATTGACACTTAAGTGGTCTGTTGGCCAAAAAAGGGGTTGTAGACGAAATTGTTGTAAGCAAAAAATGTAGTTTTTCATAAATCAATATGTTTTTCTCACTCATTTTTTCAATAGAACACGCATTTCAGCTAACAAAGTTGGAAATGTCATTTTATTGACATTTAAGTAATGTACTGTTCGAAAGTAGGGGTTCAGGCGAAAGTGTTCTGAACAAAAAATGTCGTTTATAAAAAAGTAAAATGTTTTTCTCACGTTCATTTTTTCTCTCGAACACACAGTTCAGCTAGAAAAGTGGAAAACGTCATTTTATTGACATTTAACTGGTCTACTGGCCAAGAAAAGGGTTTTAGGCAAAAGTGTTATAAAAAAAAAAATGTTTTTTAGAAGAAAGTAAAATGTTTTTGTCGCATTTATTTTTTCACTTGGACCCTCAGTTCAGCTAAAAAAGTGAAAAATGTCATTTTCCTCCATTTAAGTGATGTACTTTTCAAAAGAAGGGTTTGAGACAAAAAATATCTTATTAAAAAATGTTCCTTGCAAAAAAATGAAATATCTTCATCATATTTATTTGATTACCAGATGCCATAGTTCAAAAGAGAAAATGAAAAAACTACATTTTTCATCTTCAATCGCCTTGAGCGGGATCTAAGATACTTTTTTTCGTAAAATAAAGAATGCGGGAAATTTTTTTTTCATTTGAAAAAAAACCTCAGGGGGTAATGGTGCATTTATACCTCTGTCCGACCGACCGACCGGTGCAGGCAGAAAGTTCATAAGAGTAAAAGAGATAGAGAGCGGAAAATTGGACAAAAATTACTCTCTATCTCTTTTACTCTTATGACTTTTCTGCCTGCACCGGTCGGACGGACAGAGGTATAAATGCACCATAAGACCCAATGAATTTATGAAACTTAGATTACTTAAGTGTCGTATCTAAGTCAATTTAAAAAATTTTCAAAGTCTCAACATATAATATTTTTTCTTGAAACAAAAAAATTACCACGTGTTTTTTCTTTTAAAGGTACAAAAATATTTAGAAAACATAGAACTGCAAACGTCTTGCGGGAGCTCAAGAAAATGTTATACAACAAAACAAAAAATACGAGGCATTTTTCTTGTCAAACTGTACAAATTTATTGGCTAAGACCTTAAGAAAAAAAATATTGCATTTTAAATTGGCACCCTGATATATATATATACTATATATCTATAGTATATGTATAAGAGAATTTAAAATGGCGGAGCCAATCAGCGAGCAGTACACTAGGTAGCCACACTGTCTCTGGGCCCTCTGTAATAGGGCCAACTTGCTACAAAATTCATGGTGAAAATGAGAAAAGTGATATTTTTAACAGTTCTACTGCGATTTTCTTCATTTTTTGCAGGAAGAATAAAGTTAAATAGTTTGAGCATCTAATAAGGAAAAATAAATTCTAAAATAGTTTAAAGATTTGAAAATATATCCTAGTAGGCACCAGATTTTACGACATCTTTACGACATCCGATGTCCATGTCTTGAAGGTGTCTTTATGATATCGTGAAGTCATCGTCAAATCGTACGACGTCTTTGCGATATCGTAAAGACATCTTAACGATATCGTAAAGACATTTTAACGACATGGTCATATGATATCGTAAAGTTGTCGTAAAGATGTCACCAAATTTTGTGCCCACTGGGATGCAATTGATGAAAATGAAAAGGGCGGGAAATGAGCAAACAAAAATTAAAATAATTTATAAAAATGTTAATATTTTATAATTTTATTTGTTTCGCTATCAAATTCAAACTTTGTTTTTAACCAAAAAAATACTTTATATACTATAACAACTTTCCCAGTCTTATGGGACATAAGCTGGGAGCATCGCTACAAAATGGCAGCGACAACGTAGGAACAGAAAATAGTTCAATACCTGTTAGGCGCCAGACACCTCTTCGGCGTCACCCCAATACGTTCACACAAAGAAAATTACATATAAATGATCTCTTGTAAAAAGTCCCTAGCTCAGGAAGAGGGATTTCGTGGTGGCGAGAAAAGCACTCCAAAATTTAAGTTTTGTAAAAAATATAGTAAAACTACGTAAGTTTAATTGAAAGTATTTTGACATGTGAATTTAGAATAAAGGGGTTTAAACAAAAACCATGATTAACAAGTCAAGAAAACTATTAGATCAACTAAGAAAAATAGGAAATTAAAACTTCATTACTAACTAAATGTTCACAAAGAAAAGCATAACCTACACGAAGATTCTACATACCAAATTCTCAATTTCATTTGGCTTCTACACTTAACATGGCGTCAGCCGGAAAAAAATCTAGACACATTTTTCAATCATTACGCGTGACACATATTTCATATAGCATTTAGGTCTAAGTAACCTAAAAAATTTCAGACAAATAAAGAACTCAAAACTCAAATAATCTCATGAAACCTAAAAGAAATATGGAGGAAAGTACAATAGTAACGCCTACCTCAATCTCGGAATCACAGAGTCCCTTTAATATACTCAAATGCCAGTCCGGCAGAAAAATGGACTCGTCCAAGATCATTCGTTGGCAACGTAACTTTCTCCTCAAACTCTGAACTTGCCGATGGCCGACACGATACAGATATCTCCGGCGTCCTCTGCTTCACCAGTCTCTTCCCTCTCGCGCCACAATTCTCGGCCCAGTCGGTGCTGCCCTCCCAAGCTGTATTTCTGGGACTCTAGCCGATGGAATTCGGTCCGCCGTTACGGTATGTGGAACGCCGGCCAGTGTAAAATGGCTGCCTCCGTGTGTTGACAAGTGTCGAGCCTGGCATGGCCAAGTAATTATTTTAATATTCCTTGGCTTGGATTAATATGTAGTGGCTTACTCGACATCCTTATGGGCCCTGTGATAGTGAAGTGACCATGGGTGCGTTAGAGTGACGTAAACTTGGTGGTAGTGAGGTAGTGCGGGGTGATTAGAGTTGATGGCAGTGTTTTTCCCTGCCGGATTTTCCCAGAAAAAGTGGACTCTATGACTTCGGAGATCGATGTAGGACGTCATGTCCTCCTTATCTTATGACTCCAGGTACCTAATTTAACTTAATAATTAGTGACAGGTTACATACAATTTTATTATACAATTCTAACATAAATAGCTCGCTTTGTACCTGTTCTCTAAAAAATAAAGTTCTCTCTCACTTCTCACACCCGATGTTATAATAAGATCTTATCTCTAAACTTATTTTCTATTTGAGGTTGTGCCGGCCATGGGAATAATCACGATCTATTTGTTTATTTCTGAAAAGCTGGGGAAGGATCCATAACGGGTGGTTAGTCACCACGTTACAATACATATTAATGCGAAATTAATTACTTATATTCTATGCAAAACCCTCAAAAGTTAATTTTATTTCTATTCACTTGCATTACTTATCTGCAAACATTCCAGAAATTGTTAAAAATAATTAATAATGTTTATAATAATAGCACAATAATAAAATAAACCTACCGAAGGTGTTCTCGCGTTGGCGTCGCAGTAGGGCTTGAGCTTTCCTCTCATGACTTTGACGGCTATGTTGGCGGTAGTACTGCTATTGACAGGGTTTCCCATACCAGACAGTCGCTTCCCAATGATCGTCGGGGCGCCCCTGGAGCCACCGCGGGGGGCTACAGCATGCGGGACTGTGGTGATGATGAGCCGCGAGAACATCCCTTATGAAAATATATGACTCGAGTTGGATGTCAGGACTGTCATTTTTTTCCTGTCATTTTTTACCTGTCGTTTTTTTGCGACCACAGGAAAACGACAGGAAGAACGACAGCCGAAAATTACTGGCCCTAATGGGCCATAATTTATAATAATATCGTCTGAACATTATGAAGTATCGACGACTTGCCGATTTATTAGTGAACTATTCGAACTTTCCTGTAAAGCATAAACAATCATTGTCAAAAGAAAACCATTATGGGAATTTTCATGATGAAACACCTTTGTGTAGCCAGTGTCCAATTCCGAATTTTCTTCCAACACATCAATTGTGGAATGTGTTCGATTTGTCATTTTAAAGCCTTATTATCCTTACAAAGCGCTAAACTTGAGTACCAAGGCAACAATTTCGGACTATTTTCCACTTTCTTCATTTCCTTGACAAGTTCAGTGCGTGCTACCAATTCCATGATCCAACAAAGAATGGTCTTGCCACGCACAACCGACGGACCATTTGATTGGTTTCCTTTTCTTTAGATGGGCGTGGCGAGACCATACTTTGTTGGATCATGGAATTGCAAGCACGCAGTGAATTTGTTAAGGGAATGAACAAAGTTGAAAAAAGTCCGAAATTGTTGCCTTGGTACTCAAGTTTAGCGCTTTGTAAGGATAATAAGGCTTTAAAATGACAAATCGAACACATTCCACAATTGATGTGTTGGAAGAGAAGTCGGAATTGGACATAGGCTACACAAAGGTGTTTCAACATGAAAATTCCCGTAATGGTTTTCTTTTGCTAATGATTGTTTATGCTTTACAGGAAAGTTCAAATAGTTCACTAATAAATAGGCAAGTCGTCGATACTTTATAATGTTCAGACGATATTATTATAAATTATGGCCAATTAGGGCCAGTTATTTTCGGCTGTCGTTCTTCCAGTCGTTTTCCTGTGGTCGCGAAAAACGACAGGTAAAAAATGACAGGCCTGACATTTTTTTCCTGTCATATATTTTCATAAGGGATCAACTGTGCCTGCTGAGGATGCTTTGGCTATCGTTAGCTATTTGCAGCCAACCTAAGGTGAAGGACATCAGAGGACTAATCTACACATCTCAGAAGACCGAGCAATAGAGATTAAGCAACAGGTTGATTTGGCGTGGTAAAGGACGGCAATGCACATCGGCTAGAGGAAGCCGCATCACAAGATCAAGCAGCGGCAATTCATGTTCTCCCTCAACCAATTGATGATGCAGCACCATCCTGCTGGAAATAAAAAGATAGAGATCCTATTCTTTTTAATCATTTTGAATCTTCATCATCAAAATAGTTACAGAAAATGTATCCCATTCTATCTCTTTGTCAATCTAAATTCACGTCTTTCTTTTCCAATCTCCTTTTCTCTATCTCATCCTATCCTGCTTCTGTCAACGTCAATCTTTTTCTATATCTCAATTAATCTAAACTCCCTTTATCTTTTTCAATCTCCTTTTCCCCATCTCTTCTTATCCTCGATCTATCCGCGTCAATCTTTTTCTATCTTTTTGTCAATCTAAATTCACGTCTTTCATTTCAAATCTCCTTTTCTCTATCTCATCCAATCCTGATTCTATCAACGGGAATATTTTTCTATCTCCCTATCAATCTAAAATCCTTTTATCTTTTTCAATCTCCTTTTACCCATCTCTTCTTATCCTCTATCTATCCGCGTCAATCTTTTTTTTGTCTATATAAATTCACGTCTTTCTTTTCCAATCTTCTTTTCTCTATCTCATCCTATCCTGCTTCTATCAACGGGAATATTTTTCTATCTCCCTATCAATCTAAACTCCCTTTATCTTTTTCAATCTCCTTTTCCCTATCTCTTCTTATCCTCGATCTATCCGCATCAATCTTTTTCTATCTTTTTGTCTTTATAAATTCACGTCTTTCCTTTCCAATCTCCTTTTCTCTATCTCATCCTATCCTGCTTCTATCAACGTCAATCTTTTTCTATCTCCCTATCAATCTAAACTCCCTTTATCTTTTTCAATCTCCTTTTCCCTATCTCTTCTTAACCTCGATCTATCAGCGTCAATCTTTTTCTATCTTTTTGTCCTTATAAATTCACGTATTTCCTTTCCAATCTCCTTTTCTCTATCTCATCCTATCCTGCTTCTATCAACGTCAATCTTTTTCTATCTCTCAATTAATCTAAACCCCCTTTATATTTTTCAATCTCCTTTTCCCTATCTCTTCTTAACCTCGATCTATCCGCATCAATCTTTTTCTATCTTTTTGTCTTTATAAATTCACGTATTTCCTTTCCAATCTCCTTTTCTCTATCTCATCCTATCCTGCTTCTATCAACGTCAATCTTTTTCTATCTGCCTATCAATCTAAACTCCCTTTATATTTTTCAATCTCCTTTTCCCTATCTCTTCTTAACCTCGATCTATCCGCGTCAATCTTTTTCTATCTTTTTGTCTTTATAAATTCACGTCTTTCCTTTCCAATCTCCTTTTCTCTATCTCATCCTATCCTGCTTCTATCAATGTCAATCTTTTTCCATCTCTCAATTAATCTAAACCCCCTTTATCTTTTTCAATCTCCTTTTCCCTATCTCTTCTTATCCTCGATCTACCAGCGTCAATCTTTATCTATCTTTTTGTCTATATAAATTCACGTCTTTCTTTTCCAATCTTCTTTTCTCTATCTCATCCTATCCTGATGCTATCAACGGGAATATTTTTCTGTCTCCCTATCAATCTAAACTCCCTTTATCTCTTTTAATCTCCTTTTCTTTATCTCTTCTTATCCTTTATCTATTCACGTCAAACTTTTTCTATCTTTTTGTCAATCTAAATGCACGTCTTTCATTTCAAATCTCCTCTTCTCTATCTCATCCAATCCTGATTCTATCAACGGGAATATTTTTCTATCTCTCTATCAATCTAAACTCCCTTTATCTTTTTCAATCTCCTTTTCCCTATCTCTTCTTATCCTCGATCTATCCGCGTCAATCTTTTTTTTTTGTCTATAAATTCACGTCTTTCTTTTCCAATCTTCTTTTATCTATCTCATCCTATCCTGCTTCTATCAGCGTCAATCTTTTTCCAACCCTCAATCAATCTAAACTCCCTTTATCTTTCTCAAGGATCGACGTAAGTTTCGATAAACGACGAGATAGAAAAAGATACACGTTGCTAGATGTAATATAGGATGAGATAGAGAAAAGGAGATTAAAAAACGATAGACAGGAATTTAGATTAACAGAGATAGACAAACTTTAACTTAAATAGATACATACATGAGATAGGGAAGATGAGATTAGAAAAGATATAGGGGAATTTATATTGACAGTGAGATAGTAAATATTGACGAGTATAGATAAAGGACAAGATAAGATAAAGATAGAGGGGTTGAAAAAGATTGACGCAACTTTAGATTGACAGAGATATAGAAAAGGATTGACGTGGATAGATGTATGATCAAATGAGATAGGGAAGAGAAGTTTGTAAAAGATAGATGGAAATTTAGATAATTTCAGGGATATAAGAATATTGACGTAAATAGATCAAGGATAGAATGAGATAGAGAAAAGAAGAGTGGAAAAGAATGACGTGAATTCATATCGAAAAATAGATAGAACAAGATAGACGTTGATAGATGTATGATAAAATGAGATAGGGACGAGGAGATCGAAAAAGATAGATGGAAATTTTGATTGATTCTGGGATGGAAAAATATTGAGGTGGATAGATGAAGGATAGGATGAGATAGAGAATGGGGTATTGAAAAATATAGACGTGAATTCATATAGAAAAAGATATAGCAATAGATAGACGTTGATAGATGTATGATACAATGAGATAGGGAAGAGGAGATTGAAAAGGATAGATGAAAATTTGGATTAATTCGCAGATGGAATAATATTCACGTGGACATATAAAGGATAGGATGAGAAACAGAAGAGGGTATTGAAAAATATAGACGTGAATTCATATGGAAAAATATATAGAAAAAGATAGACGTTGATAGATGTATGATACAATAAGATAGGGAAGAGGAGATTCAAAAAGAGAGATGGAAATTTAGATTGATTCAGAGATATAAAAATATTGACGTGGATAGATAAAGGATAGGACGAGATAGAGAAGAGGGTATTTTAAAAAAATAGACGTGAATTCAGGTTGAAAAATATATAGAAAAAGATTGACGTTGACAAACGCAGAAGCGGATGAAATAATGAAAAATATATTGAAAAAGATAGACGGAAATTTAGATTGACAGTGAGATAGAAAAAGATTGACGTGGATAGATAGTGGATAGGATTAGATAGAAAAGACGGCGTTGAAGAAGATAGACGTGAATTTATATTGACAAAGAGATAGAATGGGATACATTCTCTCTCTTTCTATCGTATATCATTAAGCTATTTCCCTTTCGGCGAGCCTCTAGGGGAAAGCGTGACACTACCCGATTCGGGTAGTGTTTTTTAGGTGGATAATTTCTTGTAGTAAATAACTACAAGTGTGGGCTCACCACACCCACGACCGCCAACAGCAACGCAGTAGTATCAGACGGTCACCCATCCAAGTACTAACCGCGCCCAACACAACAACATCAAAAAGATAGGATCTATATCTTCTTAATTCCAGCAGGGTGACGCTAGGTGGCTGAGGGTGAAAGTAGCCAAGAAGTGAAATCAGGCTTCGGGACTATACGTAGAGGCCTGGCAAACCGTTTTCTTCCAAGTTCGACACAGTTGTCGACTGTGAGGTATGGAAATTAATTTTAAGTATGTAGGTATAGAAGCATGGACGTCACCTTGTCTTTCTGGTACGTGATCAACGTCAAATTAATTTTTTTAATGAATTTTTTAATTTTATGATTGACTCCCCAATTTCGAGGTATAGAAAAAGATAAAAGTTCTCGGTCACGAAGGATACAGAAAGGGATTGAAAAAGATTGAAATTCGTAATAGATAGATAGACTTAGGGATAGAAAAAGATAAGAGTCCTCAGTCACGAAGGATAGAGAAAGAGATTGAAAAAGATTGGAATTCGTAATAGATAGATAGACTAAGGGATCGAAAAAGATAAAAGTCCTTGGTCACGAAGGATAGAGAAAAAGATTAGGGATTAGAAAAGATAGCGTTTTAGGGATGCAAAGTGACCAGTTGAGAGAGATGGAATAGTTCTTTTTTTTTCCTATCCCCAAATTTCTATCTTTTCTAATATTTTTACTACCAGCGGAGCACCACATCCTCCAGAGGTAGATGGCCTAATTAAACCAGAGGCAGAAGCAGAGGTTCACAAACCAAGAAGGTGACTAAAATGGACATACCATATGAACAGAGATGTTATGCGCCTTTATTTTTTGGCAGACAAAAGTGGGCAAAGTATGAAGTGAGAGCGCCACCGAGTCTTCTCACTTAAGTACCCAGAGCTAGCTATAAAAATAAATAAGCAGATTCTAGCAAGCCAAAAACGTTCAATATCTGTAAACAGTTTGCTTTCGGCTGTTGAAATAGCTACCATCAAAATAGAAGCGGATCAGCAGTTTCTTATTGATGAACTCCCTTTGGAGGATGCGGACAACGAAGACCTTTATTGAAGCTGAAGGTATAGGTGCTAGAGATCAGGTTGGATATTGATGTTAGCAAAGTAAGGTGTCAACTGGTTCAATTAACTCAATGTAAGAAAGGAAATAGAACCAGAAACCTGATACACCATGTTACTAAAACAATCCACCCTCGTTACGTCGAGACATTAACACCAGCAATATTGAATGAGATTATAGACGCCCAACGGCAGAGACTTGATGTTCTTACTGCTAGACTGCGTCGGTACAAGAAAAGTAGTGCAAGAAGGCAACAAAATCGAACCTTTCAGGCAGATGAAAGAAGGTTCTACCGTGAACTGAGTGTAAAACAAAATAACCAGCAAGACACCAACGTGCCTCAATTGGAAGACATGACTAACTATTGGTCGGGTGTTTGGGGAAAAACCAACAGAAGCAATTCGGACATTGCGTGGTTCCAACTAGAGAAAGCACGAGCAAGCAATAAGCCTGAAACGGAGCTGACTAACATCACAGCTTCAGATGTTTCAACAGTTTTGAAAAGGGCGAGTAACGGGAAAGCTCCAGGTTCGGACATGGTGCACAACTTCTGGTAAAAGTACCTGAAAAGTATGCATTCTGCGTTGGCAAGGTTTTTTCAGAAGATCATCGACTACCCAGATCTGATGCCAGGCTTTATGCTTAAGGGTACTACGTATATGTTGTCTAAAAAAACAGATGCTCAAAATCCATCTAAATTTAGACCGATAGCCTGTCTTCCAATAATTTATAAATACCTTACAGCCATTATTTCAGATAAGGTATATTCTCACTGCAACGAGAATGACATCCGAACAGAAGAACAAAAAGGATGTTGTATAAACTCGCAGGGCAGTAAAGATCTAGTCGCCACAGACGCTGTTGCCATGACGCAATCTCGTACACATCAAAGGAACTTGCACATGGCATACATTAACTACAAGCAAGCGTTTCCTTCCGTACCACATGAGTATTATCTTGAAGTCTTAAAAACATACAAAATCTGCCCACGCATCGTCGACTTTCTAAGTCGAGCGATGATGATTTGGGATACAAGAATCAAGAATTTTGAGCATGGACATCCAAGGATAACTAGATTAATACGCATTACGACATGTATCTTTCAAGGAGACTCCTTTAGTGCATTGTGGTTCTGTTTAGCGTTGAAAATATTTAGCAAAACACTAAATAGCATGTCTCATGGATTCTGAATACATGATAACGAGAATAGTCATCAAGTGACCCATATTCTATACATGGATGACCTGAAGCTATGCACTAGTTGGGATCACAGACTGCAGCAAGTGATCGATGTCACAAAGCAGTTTTCCAATCATATCCACATAGAGTTCGGACTAGATAAATGCAGAACAGTGTATTTAATCCGATGAGAATTTGGGACCGCAGAGCTAGAGAACGATTTCGAGAAAGACATCGAGGCAATGGCTGAGGGCAAGTCTTATAAATACCTGGGTATTCTCGAATATAAAGGAATTCAGCATCTTACTATGCAGACGGATCATTACATCCGAGCCAATCGGCCCGACATTGTGATGCGAGAAAAAAAAGGTGGAAGACTCTACATCATCGACATTACTTGTCCACTTAATCGAAATTTGCAGGCAGCCTATACAACCAAGATCCATAAGTATAGCGAGCTAAGGCATGAAGTAAAGACAATGTCAGTAGGGTATTGGCAGCAGCTTTGAAGGCAATTTTATTAAACACCTATTGCATTTTAAGAAACTTCCTAGACCATCAGAAAGCAAGCGACTAGAAACCTATGGAGTGATACATGGTAGCTCTAAGAAAGCATCCAGAGGCGACTCTTCCCAGATAGCAATATGCGCGCACAGTGCGATGCACGCGTGCGAATTTTGTTGCAAGGCTTGCACGCAAACGATGACGCAGGTGCGTCCTCATATGCGTGACAGGTGCGTCGCACGTTGCGCGGGCATAGTGCGAGCACATCTTGCGGGTTCTTGCGAACGATATATATATATTAATGTATGTACAATATTTTGATGTATATTGTTAAATAAAAAGCAGGTAATCTATCTTGAACGTAATTTTTATTAAATTAAAAAGGGTATTTTTTAAATTAACGCATTCGAAAAATATTTTATGTTTCAAACCTCATAAAAACAATCGTTCGATCTCAGAAAAACATTCAATTTCACACTTTAAAATTGTCTATATTTAGTAGCACGCAGATTTATATATAATTCGAAACTACAGGAAAAGTTCTGACGCACTGTCGTAATATATAATATAATAAAATTTGTGACATACTCAACTATATATATAATTGTATATAATAATAAAATTTGTGATGTTGATCCTATATATTTATACCCCATCAATTTTTACTATAGAGCAGCAAAAAGTATAAGGTAGAATACAACAATTATAATCAATGTGTAAAGTTACTTTGTGAAATTAATAATATAGGCTTCAACATAATATACACATATTTTTATGTAGCTATAAACGCACGATCGATGAGAGTCTTAGAACAGAACAAATGAAATTTGTTGAAGAAACTCGAGAAAGCATGGGAAATGATGCAAAACGAGACGAGACCGCGGGACGAGTAGTCGCCATAGAAGTTCCCGAAGACACTCGTGGCGTGTCGGGGATTTCCGTTGGATCGACGAAGGCTGCTGCGCCATATATGTATTATTCAACGACAGCGCGCGGTTTTTAAATACAGCTTTCTTCATTCCACTTGG
>CAKNWW010229512.1:1717-15243 GCA_932074435.1 Andricus kollari
GTCAGTCATATTCTTGGAATACCAACTACAACCGTACTGAAAGCTAAAGATGAAATTCAATTATTTGGTGAAACACCTGCATCGCTCAGTAATGGAATACCAAATATGTTGTTTGTTTACACATATATTTGTGAACCTAATATTACTGGTGATGTTCAATCACCTCTTTTGCGAATTATTCTTATTGATACCGAAAATTATTCATATGGATCCATAAAATCATGCTCTTTTTCACCGGGAAAATACATTTCTCTTTTACATACAAATTTTCAAACGATAGTAATAGATATAAGAGATCATCTTGGTAATCATGTACCATTTGAAAACGGATCGTTGACAGTGACACTACATTTCAAGTGCTGGAAAAGAATCTACAGCAGAAGCTAAATTAGATACTCTGAAGAGAGGGTCTGGTTATAATAGATCGCAACATCAAAGATTAGCTCTGTTGATCGCTGCTCGTATGACAAAGTGCACAGGAGTACATACGATAAAGAAAAAAGGAAATACCAGTTTAAAAAATAAAAAAAAGAAGGCTACTATTCTAAAAACTCGTAAAATACATTCACACAAACAACGAATAATATCAATGAAGAAAAAGAAGAATACGACATTCTTGTGAATGAATGAAGTCTGAGCTAGAATTATTTACTTTGCCACCAACTCAGACAACTATTGAGCAGGGATAATGGTTTCATTATAAACCAATTTCTTCTCTCACAGACAGTGCTCCTATCTAATTTGTGGCACCTGGTCATGGAGATGAGTACCTTGATTTGGCACACACTATGTTGAGTATTCGTGCTAAAATAGTTAATACAGCAAAACCTGGTGCGGTTACTGATCCCGACACTACTCCAAGTACTGTCAATAATTTTTTGTATTCTATGTTTGACAAAGTTGATGTTTACATTAATCAAAAACTTGTTTCTCCTCCAACCAATGCATACGCGTACGAAGGAGGTATGAATGGTTTGGAACTACTAGAAACTCTTAAACGTATACAAGTACATACAACTGGTGTATACCCAGCCGATAAGATACCAAAAATTTGGTGTAAACCTGCTGCCTTCATAGTCAATACAGATGACCACACAAAACCAGGAGCCCATTGGGTTGCCCTTTACGTCAGTGGAAATGGATATGGATACTACTTTGACAGTTACGGGATCCCACCCATCATACCACAACACATTAACAGACTTCGAAGAAATTGTAACTACTTCCGCTGGAACACCAAGCAGCTTCAGAGCAATTTCTCCAGTGTTTGCGGACAGTTTTGTATTCTTTTTCTTCATTACATGTGTAGTGTTTTCAGTATGCATCAATTTCTTTCCCTTTTTTCCGATGATTTGGATAGAAATGATAAGTTAGTACGCGATTACTATAATGCTTTTATGTCTATTAAATATTATCCTAAATATACCACTGAATTTACAGGTAATGGTATATTACATTTACCTTTTCAAAGATGTTGTTCTAAACTAATATTTTTATAAACAATATGTATTCTGAATAATTATCCAGTTTGAAAACAAATATATTGGAAAATAAACAGTAAAATAAAAATAAATCACTTCTATCTTTTTATTTTTACCACCTCTTGAACTAAGCACCGTAAGTGGGGAAAATAATAATAAAAGAAGTCAGCTAAAAAAATTTAAACTTAGTTGATTAGTTTCACTCTCTGGCAAACTAATATTCGAAATGAATTACGAAGACCGAAAGAATCGCTATTTTTAGCGAGTATTATATTGAACATATTAATATGATTGCACTTTGGTCGTATTTACTACATAACAGTATATATGATCGAGATGATGTTAATATACCAGTATGGAAAGTAATGATTTTTTTTCCTACTTTTATCTATATATCTCTTTCATTTTTTAATTTGATGTAATCTTTTTATAATCTTTCTCTTGCTTAGCAATTGCTGGAAAATCTAGAAACTATTCAAGATATCGTTCTCACAATAAGAACACGTGGACCGCTTGCTTTTTATGCCTTCTTTTAAGCCTCGATGAGTCTGACCATCAACAACTAGCTAATATACTAGAATATGCACCTCTATCATTATTGTAGAACTAAACTATTAAAATTTTTTTCAATGTATACTATTATTTTGTTAATTAAAACAATATAAGTATAGTTCGTGTGACACTATGGCGAGACTACTTCCCACTACTATTCCATTACTGTAAGGTCATGGTCATTTAATGACCTTGACAAACATGGCGAATACGCAGTGGTGGGGGAATGGTGGCGAGTTGTCGTCTCGCCATAGTGCCACATTAACTACTGCTGAAACTTTTTGCCTGAGGGAAAAAAGTTGCGCAATGAAATTCTACACCTAGATATAGTCTTCAAAAATTAAAATTCGAAAATGTTTTTGAAAACCTCCAGGGGTCTTCCCCTCCCGGCGAAATAATTTTATGTGCCCTTATTCGATCCGGCAGCTCAAATGCTTGATTTGTTTGATCAACCAATTATCAATTAATGAATTATTAATGAATTAATTATTAATTAATTTGTGGATTAATCTACGAGATATCATTGTTAAAACTGGGACTGCAGTGTGTGGTACGGCTGTTGTAGAGAGAAAGTCTGGGGATGCATGGTGGAATAATGATATTGAGGCAGCCCGATAAGAAAAGAAAGAAGCGTACAAGAGAACGTTGAAAAACACAAGTCTTAGCGATGAGGAGAGAAATAGGCTCAACAATTATTACAAATACAAAAATGGAAAGGGGGGTAATATTTGCCAAGTGTCCCCGCCTAAAATTTTGTTGCCGCCTATCTTATTCAAACTCCGCCAGATTGCAGTGCTAGTTAACCTCTTTAAATTCTGTGAAGGAGACGCACGTAGTACATCGGGTTGTCAAGATACAGGGGCGCGAATTTTCGACGATTCACCCCGACTGCTAAAATTCAATTGTACATAACTCCGGATACAGTTATCCAATTTTTACTTTTTCATCAGGGTTTTGAAAAGGTATTTTATCAAGATTTACAATAAAAATAATCACGGTACGATAAAAAAATTATTTCACCTTGATTTTTTCATTTTAAAAAACATTTTTGAGATTTTCTCCCAATGCGGCAATTTTGATATTTTTTTTAATTAGGTTAGAAAAAAAAGCTTAATTTTTTTCTCTTGAAAAACATCCCAAAACGAAAATGAGATGGAAAGTATTGATTGAGTTGTAGAAGGTCATAAGAGCGCGGGTGCCCCGCGCCGAATAGCCACGGCGCTACTAGGCGTGCTGTAGTGCTCAGTGGTTCTAATAATTGATAAAAATGATTTTACTGTTTACGCGTGACGAATATTTTATTTGATTCTTAATTTTATGTAGCTGGAGAACGATTTAGATATTTTCTTAATGAAATTTTCAAAATGGTTCCATTTTAGGAAAACGATAGTTAATAATAAGATTATAAACGATTTTGGTGGATGGTTCTGCTCATCTGTTACATCTCGAGATGATTTCTGATAAGTTCTCTTGCTTCCCACGTTTTGGTGAGTTTTTTTGGTGTTAATCTCTTCACCTTTAACAATTTAGGATGCTTTTTGATGTGTGTCTCCTTACCTTTCACGTTTTGGGATGCTTTTTGGTGTGAGTCTCCTTGCCTCTCACAGTGATACTAAAAAATGATTTTTTATTTAATTTAACGTTCACTTTGCTCTTCTAATCGCGATCTCTTTTCGATCTTTCTCTTGGGGAAAATCTCATACTGTGGAGATGACGAATACTTCTTCAGAATTAGAGTCGATTCTGAAGAGGGTACAAAGGAAAGGTATTTTTCTGTGCCAGGCACAGTCTTTGCAGAATCGAATCGAGTTTTAAGGTTTCCAGAATTGGCGGCATGATTTTCTTTGGAGATGAAAAATATTACCGTTTTAGGCAAGTTTTTTTAGCCCATTGATATAGAGCATTAATTCTTACAATAAAAATTCCCACTAAAATTTAAATTGTTATTTGAAGACAAAAGCGACGGATTGTAGATTCACTCAAGGGCGAGATGGTTGCGTACTTTTGTGGTTTGAATTTAATTTTGGAATAGATAATTTTATTATAAATCAGATTCTTCTTCCCTTCTTTCTTTTAGAGACTAAGATTCCAAAACTTTGTTCGCACAACGAGGTCTTTATTGTTAGATAAAGTGTAAAAAATCGAAACTAAAAAACGCCCATTCAAATTTCAGTAGCTGGTGCAACCATGTACAACGAGGTCTTTATCGTTAAATAAAGAGCAAGGTCGTTACAAAAAATGTTGCACGCACTACTTTATCATTTATTTGATTCCTCACTCTAAATACAAACATGCACAACGAGGTCTCCACAAAAACATGGAGTGCAATGTCGCTACAATCATGCATAAACAAATTTATTTAAAAAATGCCTACAAACTCACTTCTACTATTTTAATTCAAGCTGAATTAGGATAGTATCCTTGAAGTGTTGTTACAAAACAGATGAAAGAGAATCCCGACTAGTTGCGTGCTTTGAATGATGCTTATTTCATTCAAATTTGTGTCTTCAATGACACGTAGATCAATGACACCAAGAGAGGCTTCTTCGTCTAGAGGGTCGAGTAAGAAGTTCGGTGGTACCGATACTGGGATCGATATATAAAGTGCATTGGTCCCACGCTATCCCTACTTATTAGCCGATGGCGCGCGCAATCGATCGTATGATCGAATTATTTCGTGAATCATCCCTTTGTTCCACTTGCTTGTCTACTTAGGAGTCAGAGCCGTATCAATATAAATGTTCACCCGTAGCTTTATAATTTAATTCTAATTATGAGGATAGAAAAGATCGTCTCAAGGCCCACCTAAACGGATAGAGTTTTTATCTTTTAAATTATCAATCTAGTGTCTAACACGTATGATCTAAATTTCATTAGGGCCCATACAATAGCTGATAACTCTTTTTCTGTCGTATAATACTATAATTCGGATCCCCTCAAAGTGCGACTAGAAAATGAAATGCGCGCATGCTCTTTATTTATATCAATTTAATAGAGGACCGCTCCTAATCCTCGATCGCTTGCATCTGTTTGTAAATAGAAAGGTTTATCCAAATCCGAATATGTTAGAATGGTAAATTCACAAAATAGCGCTTTGAATTTTGTTAATGCATCGTCTGTTTCTAAACCCCATATCCATTTAGCCCCTATGCAAAATAAATTCAAAAGTGGTGCTATTTCTTGTGTGTGCCCTCCAGAAAATTTTGTAGAAAAACTTATTACATCCAAAAATCTGCGTTGTTCTTTTAAATTGCGAAGTTTTGGAAATTCATGAATCGCCTTAATTTTGCCAGGGTCTGGTTTAATTCAAAGTGGCCTTAAAATATGGCCCACAAATTTGACTTCTGGTCGGAAAAATAGCTTTTTCACAATTAACTGTTATATTATGATCTTCTAGACGTTGGAATAATAATTCCAAATTTTCCAGATGCTGTGATGTACTTAGTGTGGTACATGACCTATCATTAATAAAAGTAATAACAAAGTTTTCTAATCCATTCAGAACAAAATCCAAAGCTCTAACCAACGCAGCTGTGCTTGTTTTTCAACCAAAAGGTGTGACACAAAATTCAGTATACTTTTCCTCATATAAGAAAGCTGTATACTTCATAGACTCGGGATGCAATGTTACTTGCCAAAAGCTACTAGTTAAGTCCAAAGTAGACATTACTTCAGTTCCAGCACATCTTTGAAACAAAAATTCTGTTGGCTCTCCGCATTCCTAGTTATTTACCATAATTTCGTTTAATTTTCTAGCGTCTAAACAAAGTCTTATCAAACCGTTCTTTTTAATTCTAACAACTGATGGATTTATATACGCACTATTTGACCTTTGAATTATTCTCATTTCTATTAGCTTTTTAATTTCATTCGCTACTTTGTCGCGTACGAACATAGGTATCGGGTAAGCTCGTGGTATAAAAGGTCTGTTCTCATCTATTTTAAGTTGGTGTTCATATATCATGAGCCTACCTGGTTTCCGAGAAAGTACATTTTTATAACGGGATTTAAGTTTGTAGAACCCCTCTTTTTCTAATACATTTAATAAAGTACAATGCACCATTTTTTCTCTAATTTTTTCATCAGTTAATGTATATTCATCCTGGGTATTATTATAAGTTTAAATTGTAATAATTTCTTATATAACATTTGGAAGGTTTGCTTCGGGTTCTAAATATTTCCCTAAAAATTGTATGTATCTTCCTTTTTGGACATTTTCCGCATCCATTATTATGCGAATTCTTTTCATATCTTCTTCTAACAGTTTAATTTTATTCGATTTGTTTTTATCTTTTGTATATCATTAAGCTATTTCCCTTTCGGCGAGCCTCTAGGGGTAAGCGTGACACTACCCGATTCGGGTAGTGTTTTTTTAGGTGGATTTGTAGTAAATGGGCTCACCACACCCACGACCGAATTCAATAATATTATCTTCGAAATTGTTACGGGCGAATTCCAGCCTTGTGTCGAAATAATTTAATGTGTTTCGAAATATTATTTAGAGCCACATTGAATTAAGACTGTATGAGAGTTACAAGGCCTCATTGTTCGCTCGTAACCTGAGAGCTGTTATCGGAACGCTTACGCAGCATTCCAAACTCTCGGGGACTAGCAGCGAGCTGACTTACGAACTGAAATATCAACGACACGGGAGAATAACTTTAATCAAAAATTAAAATTATTCTCCTACTATTAGTTGACCATTAGGTTTTCCTGTTCTTTCCCTTGTTATGTTTAAGCACTTAAAATTAGTCTCCCTCCCCCAAACCACCGAATGATGTGAGGGTGGATTGCAGAAGGAGAGTAAATGCAAATGAAGATCTAGAATTGAACCTATAGGGAAGGAAGGGCAACATTATTATGGGGGCATAAATTCCAACAACAAACACGAAAACAAAGAACGTTTTAGGAAATTAGAAAGGAACGAGGGTTCGACTTTTCTCGCCATACAAATCAACCATACACGTGTACGCGAGACACGCTGTCCTCTCTCTTTCTCGCCAACGCTTTGAAACATTGCTGTCCCGCCCTGACTCATGTCCACAAGATCGCGATAGTCTGGGCTTCACACTCGCTATTCTTCCATGAGTCCCTCTCGCTTTCGCCTCTACATACATCCCACCGTAGCCTCACAGTACGAGCACGTGAAAATACCAAAACAACACCACGTGCTCACTCAGCAAAAATTTGCAATGCTAAAATGCACGATGTTTTTTTATGATTAGAAGGTTGGAATTAATATATATTTATATTGAAGTTGAAAATTCCAACCTGCATCAAATTCTATGCAAATTGAAATTGAAATTTTTTTCCGAAATACAAAGAAATACTTGAATGCACCTCACTTCTGTAAGGTGCTGACGAGGTTCCTGTCTCACAGGTGCAAAATTTCAAACGGAAGCATTTGGCAATGCAATTCTCGCACACTTGGAAATCACGCTACCAGGCTAGTCAAATTTTCGAACGCTGATTTGGCTCTCACGGTGTGTCCCTACATTCCTAATCCAAATTCCGCAACTCCGCAAAAGTCCCGCAATATATATCACCTCAATTATAAACCGTCGAACAGAAGTCAAAATCGCAGTCTTCTGAGTGATCTAAAGTGACACAGATCAACTCCAGTTTTCGCCCGTCCGTACGTCGCGATTCAAATTTCGCCGTGACATTGGGAGACACATTCTCGGTACGTAAGTCGTCGCGTCCTATTCCGGTTTAGTAGGGACTATACTTTTCTCGGATCGGCAATAGGGATAAGCCGCAGCTACCGATCGAGTAGTCGATCAACGGAGTTTGCAGTCCGGACGAAAAATTTAAACTCTTTGGGATGGGAGGCAGGACCGTAATGAGAACGATTCATCGTCACCACCGAACCCGGTTTAGCGAGACTATATTTTTCTCGGCCTGGGTACGGGAGTGCCGTTGAAATCGTGTGTTATCCGGCCTGGGTAAAACCAAATTAAACAGCTTAGAAATTACTACTCTTAGTCGAATCTCAAAACGAGATAGAGTAGTAATCTCGGAAGGTGAAGCTTTGCTCTCATGAAAACTAGACTCACTGTCTATTTTTTATAAAAATGAACCTAGAAAAGTGACAGGCGTTCGCGTGTTGTGTGGCTCTCGCGAGTGACCAAAAGGACTAGAATGGATAAATAACAGAAGAGGACTCTTTGCTTTTCTTTTCATCTCTTTTTCATCGCCCGCTCTAGAAATGATAAAGGGCCGGAACCAATGCTCGTTCCTTCTTAAATTGATTTTTCCCACCCATTGTAGAACGTGCCCCTTCTGAATCTCACTATTGTTCTTTTCGTATTGCTTATATTTTGTTTGCGTGTAAAATAAATTTGCACATTGTTGTAAAATTTTGAGGTACCAAATTTATTTCAAATTAAGCGCACTTGCGAAACCCTTATTTTGATTTCACATTTTGGACATCCGGGACAACAACTCTCAGTCAGAGAGTAGGGGTACCAACCCACATAAAAATAAATATAGGAAAGTCGAGTCTTTCGCCCTTCCTTCAGTTTTGGGGAAGCCTCCCCCCAACCTACCGATACTACGCAGCTTTTGTTTGCGGGTCTTTTTCTTTACGGAACAATCAGAAAAACGTAAGAACCTTCCCAGTCGCCCATTTTGAATTTCGCATAAATCTGATGCTTTAATTTTATAGGTCTTGTCCCAATTACTCCCACAATTGTGGTTCCTGCAATTGGTAAAAATTCGCATTCTTTGAAAATATTATTATTATTTTCATAAAAGGTCTCAGAAATACAAATTACTTCACTACCTGTATCTATTAATGCATTTATTTCTACATACTACATATTTAAAATCATTATCGGACATTTATCTGATTCTCTATCTACCGTATTATCATCGTTTTCTAAAAGTTCACCCCTCACACCTAAAGGTAGAGGCTTTTTGAAATATTTTAGCCCCGGACTTGACTCTATGGTTTTACTCTCTACTGACCCGAGGCATAAGCGTTTCCCTGATTAAAATAAAATTCATCGCGTTTATCTATATTTTTAACGACTTCTATAACTCTAGTTTATTTAGTTATATTATTTTGTGGCAGACTATTTTGCTGATTATTATAAGCTCCTTTTTTAATTTTGAATTGAGCATTCGAATCTCTAGACGAGGTAGCTTGATTTGCATAATTAGGGTTTCGTTTGTAAACATTATCCTCTACTCGTCCATTGATATAATTTTGCTGCGATGTATTTCTATTGTTTTAATCGTGGGAGTTATCATTATTTTTAAAACCATTTGGCTGTTGATAACGCCCTTGAGATTGATAATTATATGGAGCTTTATTTCAATCATCATAATCTGGATATAAACCACGATTTTTCCTAATCAAAACATGATCGATTTTGATTATTGAAAGAATTATTTCTCTGATTAGCGCTGTCTTTTGGATTGAATCCTATCTAATGTATTCATAATTATTTTGATATCGAGGTGGAGATTATTTTCACCTCCCCTACTGTTTCTCATAATTCGATTATCGCGATTAAATCTACCAAAATCAGTTTGCTGATAAACTCTATTTTTACGAGGATCATAACCTCCCATACAATTTATTGAACCCGCTTGATCCAAAGTTTCTAATAGTTCAGTAAATTTATCAAAGGTCTCAATATCACGAATTAAATATGCAGTATGAATATCTCCTGAAAAATGTCTCGACTTCTTTAGCTTCTTTATCTTTACTTCTTTATCATTTTAATGGCATATGCCGATTTTGATAATTCCAGAATTTTGAAATTGATTTTTCTCTGAATGATAATTCATTTTCACCTGGAGTAGCCACAAGGTTCGACCATTCTCTGGCGATACCTTCCAAGCATGAATGTAGTACGAAATTAAAATTGTTCCTTTTAACGTCTATGGCTCTAATATATTTATCAAAATTGCTAAGAAACATCATGGGCCTTTCTTTACCTTATCCTGAAAATTTTGGTACCGGATAATTTTTAAGCGATGGGATTTTAATATTTGTACCACGCATATTCTTATCTATTCTCTTTTCTAGTATATCTTGAAAATCTTCAATATTTTGAAAGCGCTTCCGATTGTTAATATTTGCAACAATAAGTTCTGCCTGTTCGGTAAGAACTTCTTCCGTTTTCTTTTCAAGTGTGCATACATTTTACTCTATCATCCATTCTTTTTACTAACGAGGTTACAAAAGATCCGATTCTTTTTTTCGTATCCGCCTCAAATTCCCGACGCTTAACTTTTTTTTCGCTATTCCTAATAGAGTATTTTGTGATAATACTCATTGGCTCACGTCTTTTTGTAATTTTTCAAGAGTGACCATTAAATGATCCATTTCCGCAATCACAGAATCATAATCATGATAATCAGAATTATTTTGCGCATCAGAATTATTTTTCGCGTCTAAATTATCTTGTACCTCGGAATTATTTTGTGTATCTCTATTTTCGGAAATATTCCCTAATTGATTTTGGTCAATCTCGTCATTCTCAGGCGCAGGACTAATTTGATCACATGTATTATTAACTTCAACATTGTCATTTTCGTGTTTTGGTTCTATATCAGAAGGATCCGAAAATTGATCAAAAACATGGTATTTATTCATTTCTTAGCGTCCTAGGTGGGCTTTTTCAACGTGTTTTGCCGATATTGTCACGTCTCGAGCAAAGGCGAGGGTAGGTTGGTAATAAGGTAGGTAAGGGAGGTTAAATGGACTGATTAAGTCAGTATGGTAAGGCCTGATAATTTATATTATTGTGGGATTGTTTACACTTCATCAATCTCAGGCGATTGTGTCAATTCAGAATAACAGTGATTTGAGATATTATATATTTATTAAGACATGAGAGTAGAAAGGAATTACAGTTAATTAATAGGTAAAAACTTACGCTACCTTCTAATCCGAAAGGGCAAGAGAAGATTTGAATGTCGATGATATACCCGATACATTGTAGAATATCGACGGAATTCTACCAAGTTTTTCAATTGATTAGTACGAGTAATTCAAAATCAATTTTAAACGACGACCGAAAACCGGAGGGACTTTATTTTCCAAGCTAGAATCTATGTGACTATTTTGCAGTGATGAAGAAGCACACGGCTTAATCAAGGCGGTTCTCCATTTAGAGATATTTCACGGGGAGGTAAAAGCATGCGACTTAGTCAAAACGCTTCTTAAATTACGAATGGCACGCACGAATCGCTAAAGTTATGAATGGCACGTACTTGCTCATCCATCATCTATCTGATGATTCAGGTTAATTTAGTCCTCTCTTTTACTGTTTAATTGATGTACTAATTATCAATATATAATTTGGTTACTCTTCTCTTTCTCTTTCGTGACCAGTTTCTTATTCCTAAGTTTCAGATGCAAACACATAAGATATGTGTTTGCAACTATTTTTGTTACATCTTTTATTACCATTTGTATAATTATTTTATAATATTTTATAAATGTAATGTTAGAGATAGTAAATGACATACCTCAGACCAAAAAAGTATTCATTAGTTGGATCCTTTATTCCAAGTCGACGTTTCGAAAACTAAAAGTTTTCCTCATCAGGATAGTTAATAATAGAAGTCCATACATGTTCCTTATTATAAAAAAGTAGTTCTTCATTCTCCTTTTCCCATCATTCTATAAAGAAATTGTAGCAAAAATTGATATCAAAATTTTTTAATTATAAATACAAGTGTAATAAAAAAGTGAAAAAGTGTGGTTAATAAATGGAATTGACATATTTACCTTTAGGCTACCTTCTTTGTAAGTTACAATTTGTTTGTTATTATCAAAATAAAGTTGAGGTTTACATTTAAATATTAAATGCAAATTGTAATTAGCAATAATAATTTTAAAACAAACATTTGGAAAAAAACGGAAACAAAACTGTCGTTTTGGTATATTTATTCAAACGACAGAAAGAGAAAACTGAACAAAGACAGAAATAGCAATGCCGTGTCATCAATTTATATCAAAGGTACTAAAATTTCTATAAAAAATTCTATTAACTAAAAATTAAATAAAAAGATATTAAAAATTTTTAACAATCATTAAAATTGGAAATCAATTGGAAAAAAATCAATAATTTAGAAGATCAAATGTTAGTCATATAAGTTATCTATTGTTGTGAATTTGAAAAATAGAGCAATTTGGATAATTTTTTTTTTAATAAACAGTTAGATAAGAATACAAATAAACATAGTTAAATTGGTTTTGAAATATTAAGTTTATATTCTTTTTATTTAATTAGTTACAAAAATCAAATTTTAATTAATTTTTAAAAATTAAATTAAAGAATCCAAGATGTGTTTGAATAAATTCTATTGGATAGTTATTTAAATCAAGATTTTTTTTGATAAATTCAATATTTGACTTGTGAAATTATTCATGTGATAATTTAAGAGCTGTATCAATAAGATTTTTAACTATAGAAATTTTGTGTTGTATTGGATGGTTAGAGAAAAAATTTAAATATCTACCCGAATAAGTATCTTCGCGATACCAATCTCTAATAATATAACCTGAGTCAGTTTTTATAACTGTAACATTCGAAAAAGGAATAGTATTCTGGTAGATATTAAAATTTGTTCTCTAACCACCCAATACAACACAAAATTTCTATAGCTAAAAAATCTAATTAATACAGCTCTTAAATTATCACATGAATCATTTCACAAGTAAAATATTGAATTTATCAAAAAAGCTCTTTACTTAAATAACTATCCAATATAATTTATTCAAACACATATTAATAATAAAATTAAAACAATCAAAGATTCTTTATCTAACCAAAATAATATAAATATAGTTAGGAATTTGAGTTTTAAACCAACAATGTCTATTTCTTATCATGGAAAGTTATCTTTTGAAATTAAAAGGATTTTAAATGATTTTAACATCACAGCAATTTTTAGGATTGATTCAAAACTTGGTAAATTTATAAAATTAGGTAAAGACTTATTAGATAATTTGCAACTTACTGATGTAGTATATAAAATTCAATGTTTGAATTGTGACAAATGTTATATTGGTCAAACTGGTAGATTACTTTCTACTAGAATTAAAGAACATCATGATAATTTTAGACAAAATCCAAAAAAACATAAAGTTATAGCTAAACACCAGGTTGAAACTGGACATTTAATTGATTGGGAAAATGTTACAGTTTTACATCATGAACCTAATGAATTAAAAATATTAATAGCAGAAATGTTCTTTATTAAGAAAAATTCTAATAATTGCTTAAATATAATTACAGATCTCAATAATTATAATTCAAATTTATTCAGAAAAATGTCTGTATTAGAGGAATTAACTTTGATCGATATTGTGGATTTCCATTATCCACAGTATGTGTGGTTGGTTTTCTCAACCGATTGAAAATTACCATCTCCGATGATAATACAGATTGTATTGTTTTTCTTGTATTCTTATCTAACATGTGAGATGTGTCTTCGACTCGTACGTACAAAAGATGGGTTTTGCCTTTT
>CAKNWW010229518.1:0-10430 GCA_932074435.1 Andricus kollari
CACAGTATGTGTGATTGGATTTCTCAACCGATTGAAAAATTACCATCTCCGATGATAATACAGATTCCTAATTAAATATCTATAATCTTTCCCCGGTCTTTTGTTCATCACTGTAGAGTTCGACCAATCGGAACAAGAGGGTTCTATTATATCCTGTTCTAATAATGTATCAACTGTTTGATAAACTCTTTCTTTGATTTTAGGGCTCACGTGGCAGTATCGTCGTTTTATGGGATCGTGGTCCTGCACGTCAATTTTATGTTTCGTTAAATGGGTTGCCCTATGTTCTTTACCCTGGTGTATTTTTAGTTTGTTTTCTAGAAGTTTTTCTTTAATTTAATCGTTTTAGTTTTAAAGTAAATCCATTGATTTCTATTATCGCTTTCTGATATCTCGTTGGCTTTGTGAGATTCAGTTTTTGATTTTTTCTGATTCCCATCTCGTATTTACTATTGCAATACATTTTTCTTGGATTATTTTTTATACTCTTTCCTACTTCTAGGTTTACCTAAATTAAATGAGTCTTCTATGCTTCGAGTCGTCGCTAGTGTCGGGGGTAGGGATGTTCTCTATTGGTTGGATTTTTTGCTCGTGGGGATGCTTATTAGGCTAGGGATATCTTTCGTAGGGTTTGTTGCTGGGCTAGGGATATCTTTCGTAGGGTTTGTTGCTGGAATTTGGGCGTTTTGTGTTTTTGGGGATTGGTTGTGATTGGTAGGTATTGGGGAATTTTCGCTATCTTTTAATGTTGGGCTACTCTTTTTAAGTTCCCTTGTACTTTTGAGGTTAATCTATGGATATCCGTAGGGCTTCAGCATATCCGCACCTAAAATGCCTACGGATTTTAATTTTGGGACTAGCCTGAACATAGCGTGTTTTACTTTGTTTCCTATTAAGATTGGGATTACTGCTTGCCCAATTATGTCGACGGTTTCTCCGTTCGCGATCGTTAATTTGCGCGAAAGTGGTTTTAAAATTCGTAATCTGTGTCTGGGTTATTTATGTGAATTGTAGAACATCTGTTTGACCTGTTAGTTGTTGTCGAGAGTCTACGTCTTCTGTTTTGATTTGATTTGTTTCTGTCCTCTAAAGGTTCGTTGTCATCGGAGTTATGTAATTTTAAATTGTTATTTCTCAAATCTACTACGGTTTTCCATATTATTGTATGGAAGTTGACGAGGTTCTTGTGAATTTTCTCTTAAATCAAATTGGACGGAATATCTGTTATGAGATTCATTTCAATTTTTCCCGACATTTGGTTTATTTTCTTTCTATGTTCAGATGAGCTATTTGCCGGCGGATCTAGTCTAATCTCTAAATTGTTTGCCCTTTTCCCCTTTCTTTAAAGAATCTTTCCTTTTGTTGATTCATAAATTCGTTAAACTCTACGCTTTCTAAAAGTTCATGGGTATTTAAAAGAAACCGTGTGTTTTTTTCATGGAACGAATCGCATTGGAATGTTTCGTTGTTTATTTCTGGTTTTATTTTGTTTCTGGGGTACGGTCCGTCTAGGTTTGGTAGATCTTCATGATCTCAAAATAGTGTATTGGCAATGGGGTCAAAGGTTCTGTTTCGATTTTGTATTAGGCCTGTAGTTGTTGGTGGAGTTATTCTGCCCATGTCTCGTATATTCCTCATTGGGGTTTCTACATTCTTCCTGGCGAAACCTCTACCGCGACATAATGACCTATTTATCGTTTGTGGGATTGCTCCCAAATTTTGGGGTCTGATCGAAACCATATTTCTAATCGTTGGTTTCGTCGCGACATTATTTAAATCCTTATTTTGGATTAAAAGTGCAGCGGAACCTTCTAAATTCGAGTTATTTTGGTGTTGAACCGTTGTCGTTGGGTTAAGCATCTTATTTTTAATTTTACCCGACCTGAGTTTCATTTAAAATATTAATAGTCGGAGTTGTCTTAATTGGACACTCTGTATATTTTATTTTCTCCAATTCGTACCTTGAAATTTTATAAGAGTCTTGTGTCGTCGTTTCGGACTTTATTTTGATTTAAAATTAGAGAATTTAGTGAGATACTGTTTTGATTATTGCGGGATTTAAATTGAGCTTGATTTTGCTCTCCGATGCTTTGTTTATAAAGTACGTCGCGTGACCTTGCCGCGAGTCGTGAGCGTACGGGTTGCGCGTGATCGCTTGTTACCTACCGCGCTAGAATTTCTCGCCGAGTCGGGCGGTTAAAACATTCAATGAAATTGTAAATTGTTTTGTTTTACTATTATTCGGTTTGTTTTTAAATTCGCTTCTGCCCCAATCCCGATTTCCGCATACGTTTTCCTTCGCGTAGTTTATTTAACCCCAGCACCCTGCTAAGCGAGTAAATATGAAAACCTTTCTGGAAAAATGCATGATCTCCAGTGCATATAATTCTTCAACGCTGAATCACCGTTATTAAAATCAACCAATTTACAAATATACAACCGTAGGCACTTGTAAATCAAGGTAAATGTGATATTAAACCGCTTTCAAAAGTAATAATCACAGGTACATATAGATCACATATAAATATTATATAAAAATATCAAATAAATCATTTAAATCATTGCACATGTATAGACAGCAAAAAGAAAAGACATATGGTTAGGTTGCATTTCAGAAACTATTCTGATTTTAAATCAATAACACCTGTAAATAATTTAGGAAGGCGATGGAACTGTAATATTGGCAATTGCAAAAAGAAAAATAGCACACGGTATAATTGATACAATGTAAACATGTAGGGAACAGGCATCAATGGAAATTGGATTCAAAAGCATGCAGAAAAGTGAGTTTTCATTATGGTAGGAGTCCAGAGTAGAGTCTAAATTTTAGTTTAATTTGCGTCTTTTATTCTCGAAAGGTTGGAAGTTGATAGGGAAAAGGGGTGGGTTTTTTAGTTGGGCGCCAGGTATTGCGGCGTAAAACCGAGGAGGGAAATTAGGGGTTGGAGTGTCGAGTTTGGGATTAGACACAATTGAACAAACCAGTGAACAGTAAATGAGACCTTTTTTGAAATTCTGTCTCAAAATCGTAGAACTTTTGATCGGAATGACCTAGAGGGAAATATTTTTTTTTTAATTAAAAAAAAACCTTTCCAAACATAGAAAAATTATAGAGAAAGTAAAAAGAAAAAAAAATTTGACCTTGTTGAAGATGGAATTTTTGGCAAAAAAGAATAGTTTATTGGATACTAAAAACGCTTAGATTTTACATTTTATGTGCTATGCATGTTTTTATATAGATTTTTGCATGCCGAATCAGAATCTGGTATGTAAATGGTTGTAAGACAAAATCCAAAATGGCGGAGTCAATATGGCAGACTTAAATTGTAAAACGAAACCGATTTGACTAAAATCTGCCATAAGTTGCGTTTTCAGGTTGCTGATTACAAATCCAAGGTCAACATTTTTAAATTCAAAATGGCGGATTCAATATGGCGGACCAAAATTGTAAAAGCAACCCGATTTGACTAAAATTTGCTACAAGGATGTTTTTCAGGTCGCTAATTTCAAATCCAGGGTCAGAATTAAAAAATTAAAAATGGCGGATCCAATATGGCTTTTTTAAATTCTGGAATTTTGACTTTGGGTTTCAAATCAGCCACCTGCAAACCCAACGATAGGCTATTTTAAGTCAAATAAATTTTGTTCTATAATTGTGGTCCACCATATTGGAACTGCCATTTTTTATTTTTTAATTTTGACCCTGGATTTGAAATCAGCGACCCGAAAAACCCCCTTGCAGCAAATTTTAGTCAAATATTTTTCCTTTTACAATTTTTGTCCGCCATATTGGATCCGCCATTTTTAATTTTTTAATTATGACCTTGGATTTGTAATCAGCGACTAAAAAACCTAGCTTGTAGCAAATTTTAGTCGAATCGGTTTCGTTTTACAATTGTAGTCTGCCATATTGACTCCGCCATTTTGGATTTTATCTTATAACGGTTACATGTCAGATTCGGATTGGGAATGCAAAAATCTATATAAAAACATGTATAGCACATGAAATGTAAAATCTAAGCGTTTTTAGTATTCAATAAACGAGTTTTTTTGCCAAAAATTCCATCTTCAACACAGATTTTCAAGGTCAAAATGATTTTTTTTTTACTTTCCTCATAATTTTTCTATATTCGGAAAGGTTTTTTCTTTAATTAAAAAATATATCCCTCTAGGGCATTCCGATCCAAATTTCTACGATTTTGAGACAGAATTTCAAAAAAGGACCACTGTGCGGCGGGGGTGTCGAGTCGTGGCGAGTGGGGATGTAGTCTCCGGAAAATCAGAATATAGCTTGGTGGAAGCGAGAAGACGGTGGCCCGGCGTGACGACGTGGCGTGACGTGGTGAAAGACCGTAACGACGGTTGAGAGCAATGACACTAGCGAGAACGTAAAACTACTTGACTAGGACACGAGCTAGTTCAGGCTGAATGAATGGATGCGAAAAGGTGAATCGGGAGCTTGGTGCCCGGGGCTTCGGGTCCCCTCGCGGCATTTCGCCTGTTATCGGTCGCGGCCCGACAACCCCTTCGTACAGGACCGTGACAGATTGGTTTTTAATGTAACAGCTCTGTTAAAATCACCAACCTTAAAAACCTCCGTCGTACTAATCTTCGTACAAACATGTGAAAATTTAGAAATTTTAGGCGTCATATTGGATCCGCCATTTTGAACTTCAACCGGGGCTCCGGTGTTTCGGAACCCACCTTAAGCTGTAGGTCCCCTCAGAAGAGGCTGGTTACGTACCAAGGTAGAGGCCCCATGTCGAGGGGACTAGCCTTGGTACATAACACACCAGGACAGTGCTTCGAATTTGTGCATTTAACTGATGAGCTCAGAGTGATCGCTCCGTACACCCTAGCCTGCTAGGGAGGCTGCCGCATGGCAGAGTGAGTGGGGGCCACTTAGCCTGTGACAAAAGTAGGACGTCATTTACTGTTCGATAGGTACGCCTGGCACGTGAGAGGTATATTCTCAGAACTTTGGTAATAACGAAACCCACCGAGACCCAAAAATACTCGGCGATGATGGCCGGATTCGGAGTACTGCCTTGAGAATAAACACAGGTATGGCACAATAGGTTTCATAGCTTGAGCGCCAGGGGGGACCTCGCGGGCCCCCGCCCTCATTACAACTAACTAACTATGGGTGGATTGTGCCAAGGGAGAGAGCGCAAAATTTGTATGAGACAGGAGAGAAAGGAAGTCAGTAGCTTATAGCGAGGATGAGATGTAGTTGCATGGAGGGTTTTAAGGGAGGAGTATAGTTAATTCTGTCAAAAAAGAAGCTATTTTTTTATATAAATGTACAACATCTCAAGAATGTCGTATCAAAATTTCAAGCAAATCGGAGCAAAACTAACGGAGATATGGAGTTTTGAAGGATAGCTGCTCCCCTTCGGTTTTGTGTACGCAGCGTTGTTACCTAGCAGCTTCTGCGCTCATTTGTAATCCCTAAATTGCTTTATTTGTCGGTGAGTCATTACACAGGTATAAGAAAACCTTTACACAATCAGTATGTACGGGTCTGGCATCGATGATTCTTTTTGGTTTTGGATTTTTTGTATTTTTTCATGTTTAAAATTTTAAACGCGTTTTTCTCGAAACCACGTTTTCAAAGTCGGTGACGGTTGTAAATCATAATCTACTGCATGGATCCTTTTAAAATTTGGTATACTATTTCTATACATAATTCATGAGGTAACCTGGTCGAGTTTGAAAAAATATTATTATTATTATTAATAATTGTACCATAACAAATTCGTTGATTTGTTAGAAAAAAAACTCGTTTTTACTTCAAAGTGTTGAAAAAAAAAATTCGTAAAAAAAGGAGAGCCAGGTTACCTCGAGAAACATCTCATCTAACTAAGGCATTTTGATTTTTTGATTTTGGATGATCCAGTCGTCAGTTAGAACCGTCACCGCAAAGTAACTTTTTTTCGAGGCGCCTTCGGAGATTTGCTGCCAACGGCCTATTTATTAAAATTTGCAGTGAAAATTAGTGAGAATATGGTTCAGATTTTCTATTATTATGTACCGAGTAAAGAAATAAACCAACATTACCTGTATCGTTTGAAAAAATTCTTGAAAATTTGCCTTTTTTTGCCCGAACTAACTATACTCCCCCCTTAATAGGTTCTGGCTTCCTAGGGGGAAGAGAAAGTGTAAATTGTGTAGGAAGGGGTATGAAAAGGAACACCAAAAAAACAAGTGTTTGTTTGTTTTTTTAACGAAAAGTGATTGAATTGTACAGTTTTCCTATTGCTGTCAATTTGACCATTTTCTGCAAGAACATCTTGCATCAGAAATGTAGAAACTAGGAAATCATCAAAACAAAAATCAAGTGCATTCGAAGCTGTTACAAGTCTTATAAATTGATATGAATACCTGTTATATTATAAATACTTGTAACAGCTTAGAATGCTAACTTAATTTTTGTACTATAGTTTCTCAGTTCATTCTTTTCTGAATTAAGTTGTTCTTAAAAAGAACAGCTCAATTGCGAATCGCCATTTAAACATTTTCATTTTAGTTCAATATGGAAATTTTTTCAGCAGGGTCCTGTGCTCTTTTTATATTATCTAATAGTACTTTAATGATCTGATGTGCGTCTACATTAGGAGAAAGGTTTGACTTAAGTGAGGCAACAGGACCTTGTAACAAGGATGTCAGCATGAAAAGGCTCCTCCCCTTGAATGTCCCTGAAAATATTAAAAATAATAGCGTGAATGTAGAGCGTAAATAATAGTAAACTTTATTAATGAACTTTTAAGTAGAGACTTTTACAATAGATTCAAAATCAGGGCGATCTTTTAACTGGAAACTGTCAAAGTGAAAAGTAAACAAAGATCATGTAGCATCACATATCGAAGTTAATTCAAACAGTTCGTTCGCTGATCGTAAGATATAAGGTATAAATAATATTCTAACAGAAAAAGTTTTTTAAAGTCCAGGTTCGATGTGACACAGGGTGATGCAAACATTCATAAAACTTGAGCGGTTCGATTTACCATCGGATCTCTCTCAGAAGTAGTATATTGTCTGCTTCTCCCTATTCGTGAGGAAGGATTCTCACCTCACTTTACCCGTAACATAATTCTCTTAGTTTTGAATCATCCTTTTATGGAAATTACATTAAAGTCATCTGCCCTTTTAATCCGCCGAATTTTATTTTATTTTTGAATTATCGCTAAATAATCATTACTAACACATGCATATTTTAGAAATTCATTTTCGGATTTCTGAAACATATTTATGAAAGTTTATTCAAAATTTTTTACCTGTGCGAGTACTTTTCTATCTTTGCGAGGAAGAAGATTAAGAAAATAGAACAAAGAATTTTTCCAGTTATCACAGATTGAACTGATAAGTATTAAAATTGACATTGCAATTATTCTAGCTAGTCCATTGAATATGTCAATCGAGGATAAAATGGAAGTAGACAATAGGTCTATCTACGTGGGCAACGTAAGTACATCAATATATTCCTTTATGCATATAAGGTGGTGCGCAATTTTCATCTAACACTGAATATAAAAATAATATTAATTTTAAATAAATAAAGGTCGACTATGGCGCCACTGCAGAAGAATTGGAGCAACATTTCCACGGATGTGGCAGTGTCAACAGAGTAACGATTTTATGTAATAAGTTTGATGGACACCCAAAAGGTTTTGCATACATAGAATTTGCTGATCGAGATTCCGTACAAACAGCAATGGCTATGGACGATTCAGTGTTCAGAGGTCGACAAATTAAAGTAATGCCTAAACGAACAAATAGACCTGGCATGTCAATGACAAACCGGTGTGTATATTATGAATATTCATATTTATTTCTTTATATATATCCATCAATACAAACTCTACGAGATTTTGATAAACTTCCACGATATAGCAATAAAATTTTAATTCGGAAAACTTGGGCCTGAAAATTTATTTACTTTATATTTTGTCATAACATTTTTTATCAATGGACGAATTCATTTCTAGCTGGTCAGACTGTGCTTGTTCAAGGCACAGAATCGTTACTGCAAGGAATATGTGGTTTTTCAAAGGATTTTAGACCGATTTATTGACAATTTTTGTTTGACGAAGTTGGGAGTATTTGAACTTTTAAGACTGGTGACGCTGTACCGTGGGCGGTTTTGTTGAATTTTGTCTCAAAATCGTAGAACTTTTGATAGGAATGACCTAGAGGGATACCGTTTTTTGTGCAAACAGTGTTTGGTAGAATAAATGATTAATCTTATAACTAGATCTACATTGTATCCCAGACTCAAGTATCCTGACTTATAAAGCTGTATATAGTGTTGCTGTCGAACGAGGCCTCGATGTTTTCGAGACAAGACACGACGAGCCTTACCTGCCGGCTTGAATTGATCGTGTTGGGTCTTCCTTGAAAATGGCGAAGCCTCCCAATGCGAGGCCTTGCCTTGGGCTTGTCTTGGAGGCTTGAGTTTGCACTGCCAGATGTGGGAACACCAGCATTGAATGAAAATACCGTAATCTGAGGCCCTTCTCAGCAGAGGTTTTTGTCTGTAAGCTGGCCGAAAGTACGAATACAATTTTTTTTAAATTTTTGAATTAACGATATGTAAATATCATATTTGCAATCTTCAAGTTTTCACGATTCCCAGGATATGTAATTTGTCTAAAAAAGTTGAAAAATTGAATACGCTTAATGTAAGAAACAGACCGAATCTATTTCAAATCAAGCTGGTTCTAGTTTTATACTTGAAATCGCAGAATTATCGGGGCCGTAATATGTTGGTTTTTTTAAAGAAATTAGGCGATACATATTTCTCCGATTTGCGAAGCAAAAATTTTCAAAAAGTTATGCGTATTTGAATTTTTTACTTTGTTTTTCTAAAAACCCAACAACTTCTCTTTAAACATCTATAACTTTTGGCCTAATTGAGACATTTCTCGTGTTCTTTTTGATTCTAGTAGCCTTTACAGTCTTCGTAATCCACCGAAAAATTTTGTAAAGTTTTAAAATTAATACAATGACTATAAATAAAGAAGGTATCTTGTAAGTTTATGCCGGCTAAATAAATTTGGTACGCAGGAGAATTTTTTTCATTCAATAGAATTTTATATTTTTTCTCGCAAGCAATGACAGACACGAAAAATATTAAGATAAAAGTTTGCACATTCAAAAAAGTTCTATGAAAAATTCATCTGGTTCTTTTGCGATATTTTTTTATATTTTGCGGATTTTTTGAAAAAGAAAGCACAAAATTGAAAAACGCATAACTTCTTCTAGTAGCCTTGCTGAATGCTTGTCCACTGCAAATAAAAATGTAGTTTATTATTCACCTTCACTTACGTCAGTGTAATTTTTTACTTTATTTTTATTCATTATTCAGTTACTTTTTTTCAGGTCATTTACACTACCGAAAGAAAGTTGGGGTACACTACGACTTCGTAATCAGAAGCAGTTGAAAGATTTTAACATTTCACGTATAATTCGCATAGGTTGAAGTTATTTTAATAAAATTCTACTTTTTAAATCTAAACCGAGAACACGATTAAATATTATATAATTGCGGACTTTCTATAAAAAATGTTTACTCGCGCAGTAGAAACGTTTGGGAGCCAAAAGTTCGACATTCGTCGCTAACGTTAATTTTTTGCATAAGGTACAACTTCAGATTCCTTTATATTCCATTGTATATCTAATTGGATAAGAAGTAACACATTGTAAATTAGTCAAAATTAGTAAAAAAAAAAGACGCGGAACGCCTACCATAAAGGGTTTCATAATCTATTAAGACGTTAATTTGTCTTAACAGAATCTTGTAACAAAATATTTTTCAATTTCGTAAAAAAAATTCATTGAATAAAAAAAGTTCTGGAAAAAAATTAAATTTTTTTTTCAAATCGAAAAAAAAATTATTAATTATGATTAATTAAAAAATTATTATCATCCTATGAGAGCTTTAATTTATTCCCACTTTCCAGGCGGTCGCAAAAGATGCACATCTGCTGGAGGAAATTCAAGGCTCCAAGACAAGGCCTTAAATTTTGGCCGCCTTGCTTTGTCTCGAAACGCGAAGCCTCGAGATATCCTTCCTTGAGTTTATCGACCTCTGCTTTGCCATTCCTCGTCTCGAACGGCAACACTAGCTGTATAAAAATAAAATAATCTAAAATTCCTTTTCCAAAAATCAGTTGAGGTTTTAGTTTTTGAGTTATAAAATATTTAGGCTGGACCAATCAGGAGCGGGTTATAAACAGACGTGCGTACGTGAGCGGAAGTCCAACGCAGTGTTATTGAAGCGAGCGCCGAGGTGGGGTTAGCGACGGCAGAACAGCGGTCACTACACTACGTTGGACTCCCGCTCACACACGCACAACTGTTTATACCGCGCTCCTGATTAGTTTAGCTGAAATATTTTATAACTCAAAAACTAATACTTCAACTGACCC
>CAKNWW010229547.1:0-13473 GCA_932074435.1 Andricus kollari
GAGATTAATTGTACATTTTTATGGAAATGAGATACAAAAATTCGGATTTTTTTCTAAATATGGTTAAGTGTGTTTCTTATTCTTAAATATTTAAATTATTATTATAATACCATTAGGCCATTTCTCTTTTATGGTAAGCTCATCAGTCTGCGGGGGTAATATAAAGGAAAAAGGTAGACAAACTTTTCATGACCAATATAAAAAAAAATTTAAACAAATATTAATTATTTGTATAAATTTAAATATGTAACGATAAGCGCCTCACTTAAACAAATTTAGAAATAAATAAAAAAATTTTATCGCACTTTCATCAAACCGTGTGACCATTTTTAACAAATTGTTTAAACGATTGGATAATATTTCTAGCAGAAAATGTTGCTCTTAACAATCACAAATTACCGCATTAATTACAGAAAAATATGAAATTTCTAACATTTATTTAAGAAAAAAATGGTATGAACAAACAAAATTATTTAAGAAAATAAGCATTTTTTAAGAAGTTGGGCGGTAAAATCTAAATGACGTGGATATTTAATAATAATTAGGGGAAGTAAGGACGTCCATTGATATGTGCTTTATAAATTGCTATGATCCGGGTCGCTGATCAATCTCTCTAGCAATCACCCTAGGCGAAGAGCTTCACAAATTCACCATGTAAAGCTCTTCACTCGGGCTCATTGGTATCCAAGGACTTGCAAAAATACAGTTTAACAATTCGAAAAACATCAACTTCATTCAATCTATTTCTATTATAAGTATAATTTCGTAATTTTAAGCGTCGCAGTTAATTATATTTTACAGGCTAATTGTGAGCTTATATGAAAATCAATATAAATTAAAAAAATTAGTATCAAGCTTTTATGTTGTCATAAACTTACATATTTACTAAAAATGATTTCATATCCTAATAGGAGTTCTTAAGTATTAAGATTTCTTAGAATCATATTTTTTAATTTAAAATATCACTTGTATGCTTGAAGGACATTTCTCTAAAGGCGATACAATTCTCGAACATATCCGCCTTGTTATAATTAGCGTGCTTCTTGAAAAACAGGGCTAATTGTGAACATAAAATACACATGCAATTAAATGCAAAAGTTGAACTTTTTTCTTAGTTTTTTTTGTGGAAAAATAAAATCAATCAAATTTTTTTGGATAAACATTCACTTAGAGAACTAAGGACGAAACGAAACTGATATTATTTGTATTCCGTTTATTGTTCAAGTTTTATTTCATACAAGAGTACAATTCATACCCGAAAAAAGTAATAAATATGATGTCATACGAGATAGTTCACGTTTCATTTTCAACTCAACACACGCGCACGCGATACATTTTTACATTGTCTTCATACATGTTACATTCCTACTCATTAAATGAGGAAACGGAAATAAGAACCTTAAAAAAATATACTCTAAAGTAATTTATCGTGTATTTTACAGCCACTTTGTTTAATTCACTCGTATTCTTAATTTATAAAGCATTTCAGAAATGCATTTAAATAATTCGTAGCGTTTCGCACTTTTTGATAAATGTACATAAGTATTAAATCGCGACGCGTATCATTAAAACGCAAGTTTTCACTAAAACTAAATAAAAATAAAAAAAACTCTGTATATCACTCTACGAGTCTAGAATTAAATGTTCCATACAATTTAGAAACGGAAACCTGTCCACTGGTAACCGCCTGAAAATCGTATAGAAAAGGATTTTCATCCATTCGCTACTGTCGTTAAACGATTGGGCGTTGTTCTTCAAGTTATTTAAAACTGATTGATCTATTGGGATCTGAAATCTTGGGTGCGCTAGTGTCGCGAACTCGCGAAACCAGGTATCATTTTTAAGATTCATTTTAATTTGAAACGTGTTTTTCACTGTATACGATGAAAAATCCACATGTAACACTAAAGTTTCCGATAAATCTTTTTTTTAAATTTATTAATTGTTTTAAACTATGAAAAACAATTGTGAAATTGGTTTTAAGCACAAATTAAAACGCATCTTAAAAATTCTACCTGGTTTCCCGAGTTCACATTTTGGCCGCATTAAAAGAAATGGCGCATTGCAGTGCGGCGGATCCCAATATCTCCACGACATACATTCTTTACGTGTGCATAAAAAAATGTACGCAAAGACGCGATGTGAGGGAAAATAAAGCCTTAGAGTGTAATAAATGGAATGGCGAACGAAGATTCCTGGGAAGAAATTTTTGTACAAAAGAAGTGTCACACATGCTTGAATAACTCTCGGATGCTTAAAATAATTGCCAAGAAAACAGGCTAAATTATTATACAGCACTTGGTAGCTTACGCGTTTGAGAAAAAGAACAAGGATAAAAACTCGCTGTTCTTCGATTATGATGATAATTACTATATCTTAAGACAATTATTTTATCCTAGAATAACTTGTGTTTATGTTCTTATGAGTGCTGCCATTTTTTTAACGATATCTCCCGAGAGGATACTCCTGTGGTTTCCTGGCAACTCCTCGATCCTTACGGTTTGTCTGCAAATCTGTAAATTAAAACGAATCAGTTATTATTTTCTTTTTTTTATATTTTACTTATAATACTAGGTGACATTTTTTATTAATGAACTTACCTGAGACAAGCCGTAATCATTGTTTAAGGAAACGAAGTTATCTTTGGCCTTAATGAGAGTAATAGGTCCGTCATATTTGCTGGATGGTTTGTACATATTCGCTGCCCGCAGCTTCTTGAAGAACAAAATCCCAGCGACTTTTAGGTCTTCTGGATTAAAGGGAGTATTTCCTACTAACTCCAACATTTTATTTAATGATTCCTCGTCAGATTTAGTCTCTCTTAATAGGCTATATGCCTGAAATTAAAAAAAAATTGTTCATGATATTAATAAGTGAAACTAGAATGTCCAGGCTTCAACAGTGATCCTAAATAATATTTCAGGGGAAATAGGGGACGTTTCGGGGACTCCAGGAATTACATATGTAAATGCAGATAACTTTATAAGGAAAGTCAAGTTTAATACAACTTTTAACAATCTGGAAACTGTGCGCTACTGTTTTTATATTACATCTTCTATAATTACTGATCTTATACAAATTAAACTGAGATGACCAAATTGTTAATTTTGCTTTCGACTCTTTGTTGATTAAATTTATCAAGTGTTTATAGCTGATAAAAAGAAAAACATTTATTATAATTATGGTATTTTGCAGATTTAGTTGATAAGAAAAGATTCGGTAATACAATGGAAAAAATTTCTATTCAATTAACAATTTAAGCAATCCGAGAATGAAACACTTTTACTCTCGTTGTTACTTTTTAATAAGAAATTATGATTAAAGATATAAAAATAAATTTGGAATAGAAAATTAGAATTTTCAAAACTATATAGATTAAACATTAGGAATATCAAAAAATGTCCAGAGGTTTAAAACATGTCCAGAAATTTTCTCAAAATGTCCAGAGATTTCAAAAGAGTTCCAGAGATTTACAGGTTTTCCAATTCAATTTTTGAAAAATATGTTTGGATAACTTATAAAAAGTTGTATTCAAAATTTGAGCTCAAATTACCAAGCATTGTACTGTTTGCAATATAATTTCCGAAAAATTTCTTGCAACTATCGTTGGAAATTATCTACATGCCAGTTTTTTGAACTGTTGATAAAGTGCCTTAAATTTTATAAAATTAACATGAATTTTTTCCCCCATTATGATGCGAAAGGGAATAAAATTTTGCATCTCGTAAGCCCAAGTTGAAAGCAAAAGTCAATTTCATAAAAAGATATTGCAAAAAAAAAAACGTCAAATTAAAATTTTTTCGTAAAATTGGAATAACTCTGGAAGTAAGTAACATCCTTTAAAGTTCTTGGGATCATTATAATTTTAAGTCTCCACAGTATTTAAAACAATCGCTGAAAATTTTTTTAAAATTTGTGCCTAAATTCTGACCTAGGGTCAAGCTTTTTCCAAAAACATTCGCAAAATTTAAAAAATGTATAAATATTTATAAATTTTTGTTTTAAAGCATTATTTATTATATTTTGAAAAATTTTAGTACTATTTATAAAAATATTGTTTTGAATTTTTAAAAATTATTTGTAGAGTACAATCATTTTTTGCAAAAATACTGAAAATATTCTAACAAGTTAGCAAAATACTATCGAGAATTAACTTTAAAATTCGCCGAAAGGCTTTGAAAGATGTTGATTATTTCTAGAGTTATTCCTATTTTTCAAAAACATCGAAAATTGACGTCTTTTTTCAATATGTTTGTATTAATTTTACATTTTTCCTTCAACTTGGACTTATTAGGCGCAGAATTTTATTAACTTTCGTGCTTTTATGAGGAGAAAAATTCATTTGAATTCTGAACGCATTTTTCCTGGAATTAAGTAAATATTACAACATAAAATAACCGCGTTTACTATTTTCCTTGCATAATAACAAGTAATACGCTTGCCGCGCCCATTCAAATCATTAGAACGTAACTTAATCAATTCCTGTCAATATGAATTAGTAAAATAAGCAGAAGAGTACTAAAATATTAATAAAACTTCAAAAAGAAATGGCAATAAAAATTTCCAGGCTCTTTGTCAAAATTGCAGGACTTTTACAGGTTTTCCAGGTTCTGTAACAACCCTAAAAAACTTATATTAGAACTTGAAATTTTTAAACTTATGATTTTATTTTTAAAATATTCAGTTTGTTTATTATAATGATGGTATTTTGCACTTTAATTACATAAAAAAAGGAGTCATTAATCAACTAGAAAAGATTTCTATGTGATTAATAATTTTATAAATCCAAGAATAAATCGTGTTTTCTCTCGTTTTTACTTGTCAATAATAAATTATGATTGAAACTATAAACATACATTTTGAATAGAAAATTAGAATTTTGTGAACGCATATATTGGAAATATTTTAGAATCATGAAAATACCACCCAAAGATTTCACCAAAATTTCTAAAAATCTCATACACTTTAAAAGATTTCAGGAAGGAATGTACACCGGATTTCAAGAGTGATCAAATCCTCGAGACTTTTCGATCTTTTTCATCTAAAATAGAGAACTTTTAGGAGAAATAGGAGACAAACTGTGAAGTCTGGAGAAGCATAATTGAAAATTTGAATAATTAAAAACTGAAAGAATTTTACCTTTACAAAACTGATATCGGAGTTAAGCTGTCTTGTGAAAAAGGCAAGGGCCTTTTGGCAGCCACCATTTGGTAGATCAGGGCTAAGTGATGCAGTTTGCTTTCCAATAGTTTGGCAGTGTAACGTGATAAAGTCCGGTGATCCGTCAAGAAGTGTCAGGACAGTCGACTCTCCACTTTTCTCCAACTGTAACGCCATTTCGAATCCAACACAAGCACCGAAAGAATACCCTATAATGCTGTAAGGGCCTTGCTTCTTCACAGTCTTCATTTCCTTTATGTAGTACGCTGCCAGGTCCGTTAGTGACTCAAGAGGCGCATCCTCAGTACATTGTAGACCCCAAACAGGTCGTTCAAGTTCGCTGGCCAAACTCTTCAAAGGAGAAACAACTCCCTCGACCGCGTGAATCACAAATACTGGTTCGCCAGTTTTGACCTTCGACTGTAGCTGAATCAAAGATTTGGCTGGTACAATTTCGGTTCCAGAACACTGGAAGAAGAACTCATCCGGGTCGTTTTCATTCGTGGAATTAGCAGCAGTAGCTGGAAGAATTGCTTCACTGGATTCCGCTGATCCAGAAGATAATACAAGTAACTTGCTAAACGTAAGGGCGCGAATTTCTTGAGCGGAGAGAACGAGATCGTAATTCCTCTCAAGGGTCTGTTTAATTTCAGTTCCCATCAGAGAATCCATTCCAAGATCAGCGAGGCTGTTGTTCACGTTGACTGTCTTCGCGTCCTTGATACCCAATATATTAGCGACAGCGTCAAGTAGATTTAATTGACCAGAAGCATCGCCTGCTTTCTGCTTTTCGGCGAGAACCATAGAGGCCAGAACAGGGTGTGGTTGTTGAAGGAAGGAATCCATGGTCGTTAGACATGATGCCATTCTTTGTGGAAGAGTTCCACCAACTTCAGTGTCGTTGTTACCCATCATTTCCAGGATCAGCCCGACGTCTCCAATCGCTCCCCACTGAATGGCGAGACCTGGTAATCCAGCAGCTTGTCTCTGTTCCATCATCCTTTCCATCGCCGAGTTAGCAAGTCCGTAATTCGTCTGTCCAGCATTTCCTCTTCCACAGGAAACTGATGAGAAACAGACGAAGTAGTCGAGCTCTGGACAGTATTTCTTCGAGGCCGAGTCCAAATTCTTCGTGCCATCTACTTTCGGTAGACACACGCTTTTGAAGTGACCTTCCTCCAAGTTTTCTATCAAGGCATCGCGAAGAACGGCAGCGAGGTTGAATATTCCTCCAACAGGTGCAAGCTTCATAGCTTCCTTGAGAAGACTCTCTGCTCCAGATTCTGTGGTGACGTCGGTTGTCGAAACCTGAATCGTGATGCCCATTTCCCGCCACCTTCGAATGCAAAGTGATTGGTATCCGGTTCGAATTCCTGATCGAGATGTTAGAACGACGTACTTCGCTCCTCTTGTGATCACCCAGTTGGCTAGTTCCAAGCCAAAACCTCCGAGACCTCCGACGAAGACATAGGATTTGTCAGGATTCATGTACGTTCGGGGAATAGCAGCTACGGTTTTTAGAGTTGGTTTCACAACTTTCTTTGATTCCTCGTCACGAATTTTAAGTAGGACTTTACCAATATGTTTGCCGGCAGCCATGAACCTGAATCCTTGTTCAATTTGTTGTTCAGTAAAAACTGTAGAGGGAAGAGGACGCACTGCTCCATTCTTAATACCTTCATAGACAAGCCGGACAACCTCTTTCTTCTCAGGACCGTTGGTGTCAAATAGAGCATCCAAAAGAATTCCGTGGAAGCTGGTGTTTTTCAGGAAAAAGGACATTCCTAGACCTGTGTTATTGGAAAGGTCAAACTTTCCGATTTCAAGGAACCGACCGTCTTTTGCTAAACAGCGAACACTCGCTTGAAGTTTCTCTTCGGAAAGAGAATTCAACACTAGGTCCACTCCTCTTCCTTGGGTTTCAGAGAGGATAAGCTGCTCGAAACTAGTGTCTCGGGAGTTTCCGATGTGTTTGTCTGTTAGCTGAGGGAAAGTTTTCTTGAGGAAATCTCGTTTTTCTTTTGAGCTGACTGTCGTGAAGACTGTGCATCCCGCATGTAGGGCTATCGCTATGCTAGCTTGACCAACTCCACCGCTACCAGCGTGGATTAGAATACTTTCGCCGGATCGCAATCGTCCTCTGACCACCAAGGCATAATAGCTTGTTGCGTAAACTACTGGAATAGTAGCTGCTTCTTCCAAGGTCCATTTGTCTGGTACCTCCCACATGAATCCAGGGTCGGCCAAAACTGTCGTTGCCAATCCACGAGCTGCTACCATACCCATAACTCGTCGGCCTGCTGAATCTCTGCCAGCAAACTCTAGGCCTAGGATGCAATCCTGACTTGCTAAATCACCAGGAAGGGCATCTGGCGGCAATTTTCCGGTGGCTAACATGATATCTCTGCAAAAGAAATTAGACCGTTTTATTAGTCAGAACTTCACTTGATGTCAGGTTTGATGAATTAGTTGTTTAATGCAATTCAGATCAACTGACTGAAGAACAATTAATGCGAAAATTGATGGGTTCTCTTACCTGAAATTAAGTGGAGCATAATAAACGTCACAGAGTTCTTGTCCAACGAATTTCTCGGGTTGATAATAACTCAGAGGACCTTCGATCCATCGCAAGCTACTTAAATCTCCTCTCACCAAAGCATTGATGTATGCATGTTCTACTTGAAGAGCAGCTACGTCGCTTTGTTTGTCTAATCGCAAGTGACGGTATGATCCCCATTGTCCACCTTTTAGCACGTTTGCCATTAGTTGCTTCTTTAACTGCTGGTCATAGAAAGCATCACTTAACGAGAAATTTGCGGCATTCTTGTCTTGAATGAAGACGTAACGGGCATTTAATCCACCTGCTTCTCTGCGGACACAGGTCATTAATCCAACGAGACCTAGAAACAAAAAATAAGAATATTTACTGAGAAAACATAAGCAAAAATAGGGACCAAATTATGAGACGTAAAAATCATCATTGAGATAAAATCCTCAATTAATAGGATTCCAAAACAAATCCGAAATAATAAAAAATAACTTACCAAGAAGTTCTTCTCCTTGGCCAACAACCAGAATCTTTTGCCCCTCAGTTTCTGACTTCTTGAGTGCTGCTTTCAGTTCATCCACCCATGAAAAGTTCTTCTCCGTAACTTGAATAATAATAGGTTCCGTCTTCTCCTCCTCTTTCTTTAAAAGTATATACGTCTTTCCAGGAACAATCTGCTTTCCAACGAAAAGTAAACCAGATCCCTTTAAGATATTTGGATCGACTTTGGTAGTCTCCTCAGAAAGAATAAAACCACCAGGTTTAAGTGAAGCTTCGAAGTTTTTCAGAGCCGCAGCCATCTTATTATTCAGAACATCCGCTGCCAATATGAGATGGAGATCCTGTCCAACAGGAGTGCTCTGCATATCAACAACAGCAGTTTGAACACCACATTGTTCCACAATCGAAGCATAGTTATCAGGAGAAGCTGTAGCCAGTTTCATGGCAACATCGAGCATAGGTTCACTAAATAAAATATCCAAAACCACCGGTGTTAAAAGCGCCTCAGGATTTCGTTCAGCAGTAGCTTCAACTGCTTTAATTTTGATTGAACCCTGGTTTTCTTTCGCCACTTGAAGAAGGACAGTCAACGCGTGCAATTTTGCCTTCTCAGGATCTTCCACAAGAGATTGAGTATTTTCATACGGCACGAAAGTATATTTCTCATGTTTTGGATCAGCTTGAGTTTGTTGTCTTTTCGGAGCAAGGGAAGATTTCATTCCTCTCAATTCTACTCCTCCTGATTTGACGATTTCAACATTAGTATAACTATAAACTGGAATCCCTTCATCCTCTTGTAACTTTTCTATGATTTGCATATGATGTGCAGGATTAATTGATGCGTATTGCAATCGAGTTGGCAGCAATAGATCCTTACTATTTTTACCCAGAATTGCGAACTGGAGCATTGTATCCACAAAGGAAATCCAGTCGTTTGACCAAGCAAGTTTTCCGCAAACACCTCGGTTGTCGGATGACTTGACACCTTTGAAAATTCCGCTGTAATCGTAGCCACGAAGTCGAAGGTCTTTGTATAGGTCATCGGTTTTCAGTTCTAATAATTCAGGTTCATTTCGAACGACAGGTACTGATAGGTTGAGTTGTTCCTTTGCAATGTCCTCTGGTACTCTAATCTTTCCAGTCACTGTTGAAGCTCCGCTTTCAGAAATTTCAAAGGCTCCCGTACCTTCAAAGATATTGATAACAAATTTCACAGAACCCTCTTTCGGCATAATGGTGGCGCGATGGAACTGTACATCTTCAAAAACGACAGGCATTTTCTCAAAGTCTATTCCTCGTAATTTTGCGAAGGTTTTCCAAACGATTGTTAGGTATCCAGTCGCGGGGAAAAGAATTCTTCCGTCGATGCAGTGACCAGCAAGATAAGCGTCTGTTTCTTTTGATAAATCAATTTCTACTACACTCTGGCCGGAATGTCCAGATTTTCCAGAAAAGTCTGCAACATTCCACTGTATTGAATGATCCCACTGAACCATCGAGTTGATCATCGGAGTTCCTCTTCCAACTGGATAAGTTACGGGAGGATAAAGTTTGGAAAGTTTTGGCTGGCCTCCACTGTTGTAAAGTTTACCGATATTTGTCAAAAGAAAAGCGAGATTATCACCGTGTTCTCGTTTGTGAAGACCGATGTTTGTGACTGTTGGTGGTAATGACCTGCGGAGAATAGATTGGAGCAAACAATGAGGGGCGATTTCTATTACAATCGCATTTTCTGGCACATGAGCAAGTGCTTCATGGAATAAAACTGGAGAAAGAAGGTTATTGACATTATAAGCTGGAGAACTAAGTTGTGCCAATGGAGTATTCCATGCAGATTCAGGAATAGAACTCGATATCCACCTAGAGGTCCTTGGTTTCGGGTTAGGAATTATCTTCTCCAGAGCAGCTCTCAATTTCGGCCCACAAGATTCGATATATTTACTGTGGAAAGAAACTCCAGAACTCTGAACATGCTTCGCAAAAATTTCCTCTTTCTTCAGCGTTTTAACGAATTTATCGACTGATTCTGGTGGACCGGAAATAGTCACTGAATCGGCGGAATTGTGGCAGGCCAAGCAAATATCTGGTGGACACCTTTTCTGTGTTTCCTCCCAGCTGAGACCTATGGCAGCCATGCTTCCTTTTGGCAGATTTGATTCCAGAATTGATTTCCCTCGCCAGTAGGCGGCGAGGGCGGTTTGCTCGGCTGTAAGCCCACCATCTGCATAAGCACAGCCGAGTTCACCAACTGAGTGACCGACAATTCCATCAGGCTGGATACCAACTAAAGTCAGCACGTCCACCAAAGCGACTTGAATTGCTGCGATAGAGACGAAACTGTTCACCACCTTTTCAAAAGTCTCATTCGTTCCATTCATAATGAGATCCATCAAGTCAATACCTTCTGGTTTCAGAGCATCCGCACAACGGCGAAGACTCGATTGGAAGGTGTCGATGCAAAAGAGTGCTCGGCCCATCCCAGCCCACTGAGAGCCCATTCCAGAAAATACATACCAAATAGGCCTCTTCTCTCCACTGAATTCACCAACTTCTCTAACGTTAACGTCGCCGAGGATTTGGAATCCACGATATGCATGACCTGTTATGTTATTCGTGTGTAAGTCTTGCACCAACGAAGTAAACTCATCGTCCTTTTCGTGTTCCTTAACTTTATCCAGGAAAGTGTTCACGGCCTCTTCAGTCCTACCAGAGACAGAAACAATCTTCGGTAAATTTATATCTAGCATTGGAGCGATTTTTGGCTTTGGATTGCTACGCAAAACAATGTGCGCGTTCGCACCACCAAAGCCGAAAGAATTTATGCCTATTAAACCTCCGTTCCAAGGCGTGGATCGATCCACGACCTGTATTCGTCCGTCGTTTAAAGCAGGAATGTCTGGGTTGGGATTCTTGAAATGGAGATTGCCTGGAATTACTCCAGCCTCTATCGCTATCAGCATCTTCGCAATGGAACAGAGACCACTAGCCGGTTCCGAGTGTCCCATGTTGGATTTTACAGACCCGAGGAGCAGAGGCTTTCTTCTGTTTTTGCAGAACAATTCTGCGATCGAATTGACTTCTTGTGGATCTCCAACCTTGGTTCCAGTTCCGTGAGCTTCTACATAGACGACATCAGCGGGGTCGATACCTGCTTCTGAGTAGACTTCTCGCATTAGTTTGTTCTGCATGTCTCCACTGGGATAAGTGATTCCCTGGGCTTTGTTGCCATCTGTGTTCGTCTTGGAGTTGACAACTGTTGCGTAGACTCTTTTTGAGTTCCGTGATTTTTGAAGGAAGATGACGACTGCTGCTTCTGCTCTGACATATCCGTTCCCTGAGGCGTCGAAGGCTTTGCAAGCTCCATCGATGGACAGCATATTGAGCCGGTGGAACTGGAGAGAACTTGTGGGTTTCAGGACGAGATTCACGCCTCCAACGATTGCTGCTTCACATTGGCCGGAGCGCATGGCGGCCACTGCTTGGTGCATGGCGTAGAGAGACGAGGAACAGGCGGTGTCAATGGCGTAACTTGGACCCGTCAAGTCGAATGTGTAGGATATCCTGTTGGGGAACATTGCCCGACAACAGCCGGTTAAACCGTAACCTGTGTAATGAACATTTTTTAGATTTAACCAAGGCTAAAGTGATACTTTAAATTACTTAAGGTGGGTGGTTTTAACCAGAATATAGAACCAGTTAAGTCTTGAACTCATTCCAGATTCTTGGAACAGTTTTGAGTAATTTATCTATCAATTTAGGGAATTTACGAGTGTTCGAAATTACCCCGTTTGATCGTAATTAAACCCCTACTGTAATTTACAGGGATCACAGCGCAAAATAAGCCCAAAAAGGGTGAAATAGGGTAATTTTCTCGCGGAAAAGGGGAAAATAGGGGAAAGATTAAATCTTTGTTTACATTTTTTTTTTTTTTTTTTTTTTTTTTTTTTTTTTTTTTTTTTTTTTTAAATCAGGACAAAAGTTTTTTCCGAAAAAGCAAATTGTTGTTGCGCAAAAAATTTATTTTTAAATTTCGTAATTTTTTATTATTGTTCACTAGTAAAAGTTGTAAATATAAAAAATTCGTCATAATTTTTGAACCAGTAGGAAAAATTCATAAATAATTTATTGTAGTGCTATAATTGCTATAATTATTATTCAATAATGGATACACTTACTAATTTCAGAGAATTTTCCGCGTAATTCAAATATTGTCTTTTCAAATATCGTATATTTAAAGAGAAAAGGGGGAATTTCAAGAAAAAAAGGGGAAACTAAGAAAAAAAGGGGAAGACTGTGCATCCTGAATTTAGAACACTGAAATGAAACTATTGAATTTTAACCCTTTATGATTGAAGTTTAAAACAAATTTTATTCGGAAATTTGTAATTCAAACACGCTTAATAAATTGAACAGTTAAAAGGTTTCTAGTAAAAAAAAATATAAATCCACGCCATCATTTTCAATGCTCTAAATTGAGGACATGAATCAATACAACTGTAAATGTTCAAAATTATATTATTTTATGCAACTTTAAGTTAGAAACATTAAAAATTGAATGATTTAAATTTTTTCTAAACTAAACATTAGCATTTTTTTTTAATGGAACAAATAAAATTTTGATTTCAAAGTCTAAATTTATCGGAACGGCTGAAAAATCCCGAAAAATAAAATTGCAAAATTGTGCATTATGCGCCACATGTTATGAGGGTGATCTAATAAGTGAATATTGGTTCAAATTATCCTTATGGCAAGTGGCGTTTAATGCATTATTGTAGAGCACGCTTCAGTTATAAAATTCTCGAATCCAAGCAATTAAACCATTATTTTAATAATAAATAAATAATAAAATAAGAAATATGTTCATCAAATAAAAGTATTTTATCTTATTTATTATTTTATTATTTTACTATTACTTCATTCTTTAGATTCGGGAATTTGATCATTCGTGAATCCCCTATGGTCAGCAATTTTCCAGTTACGGGAATTTTATTTTTCGGGATTTTTCAGGCGCCCCTGAAAATTCATACCTTTTGGTAGAAATTTGATATTTTTTGGTCAAAAATGCAACTGTCAAGTTGAAAATTCATCTGGTTTACTTGAGGATAGAAATACTTGGTTGAAGATGTATCATTTTAGTTGAAAATTTATCTCTTTGGTTGAAAATTTAACTATTATGTTCCAAATTTTGTACTTTTCAGCTTCAAAACTCAAATCTTTTTTTTTTTAATTCATCTCTTTAGGTAGAAAATGTTTAAAACAAAATT
>CAKNWW010229583.1:1248-12017 GCA_932074435.1 Andricus kollari
ACGGGCAAAGGAAAAGCAGCGAAGTGCTTTTCCTATCAAACTTCTAGTCGAGGCAAAGAAGAATGAAGGACTGCGATTAATTGGTGGCACTCATCGTGGCTCGTCAGTACGTTTCAAAAATTTATAGTTCGCCTTGAGAAATAATTCAAGTTTATTTTTGCATATAACCAATTCATATTTATTTAAAAGTAGAATTTTAATAATATTGTTAGTGTCAATCATTTTGAAAACTCAATGCGTCCAGAAAAAGGTAAAATATTAAAAAAAAAAAAAAAAGGTCAAGGTCATTCTTGAAGTAACTTTTAACAAGGAATCCAGTAGTGACCTTGAATTTGACCTTGAGCTTGACCTTGAAGGTTATTTCAAGGTCAACTTTGTTTTTTCAAATGGGAACCCCTATTTTGACAACGGGAATCGAAAGAGCGGGAAAGTTTACGTTCAAACATGTACTCAGGTCATACGTCAAGGATGACCTTGAACGTCAGCTGAAGGTTATTAGGCTTGACCCAGGTATGAGGCGGGTCCAATCTGTACTGCTGCAGCTGAGGTGTTTACGAAAAACGTCGATGTCATTCTTGGAATAACTTTTAACAAGGAATCCAGTGTGACCTTGAATTTGACGTTGCATTTTGACTTTACGGACTAACCCTTACTGGTATTTTTACGTAAAAGCTCTACCTCATTTTTACATGTAAACTACTGCACTCATGATTGATAGAAATTTTTGTAGGGTAACAAAATTTGGAATTTGTTGCTTATTGAAGTATCAATTTATAACGAAGCTTAAGCTTGTAACTATTCAGTTCTTTAATTTTTATTCATTATTTTGTCAAATTTTTTGTGAAGAAAGTTAAAACTATACTTCGATCGACTTTTTTATTATTCGTGGGTTTGATGCTAGCAGAAATAATACTCAATACGCACATTTTATTTATTTTATTTTTTAAATTTATTTACTTTGAATTTTTTTTTTTGAGCTTGAAGGCCAATCTCAAGGTCAAATTGAAGGTCACCACTGGACCCCTCGTTAAAAGTTACTCCAAGAATGACCTCGGCATTTTTCGTAAACACCTCAGCCGCAGCAGTACAGATTGGACCCTCCCCATACCTGGGTCAAGCCTAATAACCTTCAGCTGAAGTTCAAGGTCATCCTTGATGCACGACCTGAGTACATGTTTGAACGTAAAATTTCCCGCTCTTTCGATTGCCGTTGTCAAAAATAGGGGTTCCCATTTAAAAAAACAAAGTTGTCCTTGAAATAACCTTGAAAGTTAAGGTCAAGGTCAAATTCAAGGTCACCACTGGATTCCTTGTTAAAAGTTACTTCAAGAATGACCTTGACCTTTTTGAAAAATATTTTACCTAGAAAATGATTTAGGTGTTTCGTTACTTTTTGAACACCCTGTATACACACATGCACACATATAAACGCATTCGTTGCAACGAGCGAAGCCCATGGATAAGTCCCATCAATCTCAAGTGCCTTCCCTTTATCTTTCTGTTCTATCTGCTCTCTCTCTCTCTCTCTATTTGTTTTCTATTTCCTGCCTTACTTATTATTCTAAATATGATTAATATATATGCATACATAGTAAAGATTAGTCCTTCACTTACCTGCCCAGCATTTTATTCCGAGCATACCAGGTGGTGCTTGATAGCACGAGTGTCACTGGATGCTCGGGTTACGAGTTAATGAAGTTATAATTCAAATAATTGTTTTTATTTCAAGGGGGCTCGTAACAACCCACCCCGGTTAATTACTATTGTCCTCGATAGTGCGGGCAGCGAAGGATTAATCTTTTAATATTTCTATATGATACCTATCGGATGTAATATTCTTAAAGTCTCTATGAAGGTTCTTCCCTTCATTTGTATTTTAATTCACATGGGCTGGAGTTTCTGCATTGGCAGTAGGATGGGGGTGCTTCGCTCTGCTGATACCGCCTGAGAGGGTGACTGTCGCGGGGACGGCGACCTTCGAGTTTGGGATTGGTGAACATCGACGTTGTCATGGGCCTCTTTATACAAAGGTTCGACTCTGTTAGGAGATTGGCTTTCCGGTGTGACTTTCAATAACTTTTTTAATTTTCTTCGGCAGCATTTGGAGGTTAGGGCAGCAGTTAGCATAGTAGCTACCATGCTTATATGACCTCGGATGAGGTACATTATTGCACCTAGTGCTAAGGATGCCATTCCTACATATGATTCGTGAATCAGAATTTTGTGATTTTCTCGGTTCTCTTCATTGTCTTGGAGAGTACTTAATTGTTTTTCAATTTCGTCCAAGGATTGTTCAGCTCTCAAGTCCAGGTTCTATTTTGTTTTAGAATTTACCGGTTTCAGTAAGTACGTTAATTTTTGTTGATGTTGGTTTAGTGTAGGGGATATCTTTCCCAGTTCCAAATGTAATGGAGCTTCGTTAGTAAATTCCGTTGGGTCGTTTTGTATGGGAATGCCGGGTAGAATTAGAGATTCCATTCGTACTATGCATCCGGGCAGTACTCGTAGTAACACCGATCCATGGATCTGGATGGATTCTGGTTGATGTCTTTGACAAACTATTTCAGCCGTAGTAACGTTAGATAGAGAATAAATCCATCCCTCCTAAGGTCTTGGTTATTTTCCAATAGGGCCCTGGGAAAAGGTATAATTTTATATTGCATGTTTGCAGCACTTCAAGTGACGGCCGTTTCTTCTAACGTAATGTACTCCGTCCTAGGTTGGATATAGGCTCTTCCAGTTCTGTTTTCCAAAATGGGTTGAAGTACCGGTACGGGATGAATTTGGTACAATGTGTATTCGCTTTTATCTAAAAGAGGAATATCTACAGTAATTTTTAATTTCCCCCCACTGGTTGTTTTTGTGGTCGTAGCAATCTGTATGAGATTTTCCAGGCTAATTGATGGTCCAGGTAGCGGAAACATGACCTTGGGAGCATGGTCCTGTATGTCTCTCAGAATCGGCTTTAACTGTTCGGATGTAAGTAGCATAGTGTGTAATTTTCCCTGCCGAGCTGAATGAATGCAGTTCAATAGATCGTTCGCAGATCGAATGTAGTCATCTAAACAAATTTCCATCAAATTCACGGTTTTCATCAGCATCTGTTGGTATTCCATTAGCTTCCGCATGAGTGTGAAGCTCCTCTATTTTTGCTCGAACGATGTGGGATTGTTGTCCTAGAAGGTAAGTTAAGTTTTGTTGATTAGCATTCAGAAGTTGAATTTCCTCATCAATTTTCTGACCCTGGGCAGCAGTCATCAATCCTGTTATGGGGTGTAAGATTTCTTCTGTGAGCCCGTTGAACAGGGTTAATCGGCTTGGTCGTTTTCGAATCCCAATTGGCAAGATCTCTTGAACCGGATCTTGAAACTGAATGCTTAATTCTTCCATTTGCTTGAATATAGTCTGTTGTAGAAGTTTTGTGTGAGTGAATTCGCTCATTATTTGAGGTCCCTCCAAATACTCTTTACAGAGTGTCTTCATTTGAGTCGGGCATTGTGATGTCATCTGGACCAGTCTTTTAGTGAAGTTCTGCAGAAATTCCAAGTAAGGATGTACATCCAGGAACGTAGTCACCCTCCAGATGGTTGCTTGTCGAGACATCCTTTTCATCCGTTCAAAATATATTCCAGAACTAGTTTGAAACGGCTCGTTCCAGTATGCCAGCCCGTGTTGTTGCATGGTAGGCCCAAACAGAATTAGAAATATTGCCAGTATTGAAGTACAAAAATATCCAACTTTATTTTATTATTTATTTATTTTTATTTTAATTATTTTATTTTTTTAATTTTTTTTTAACTAAGCCCGTGAAGGCCTTAGGCGCATGACGTAGCAGTTTTTATCGCCAGAAAAAAAAAACATTAGAGCTTACTCAATGATAGATTCTGATCAATATCTACGTAAACATACACATACAAACATGTATATCATGTATAACTTTTCTGTGGTTTTCGGTTGCCATCTTGTACATATAGTAGTAAACTGTATACAATTTTTGTATTTACTTATCTTTTACCATCAACTGACCCTATACTTAAGATACCTGGATTGATAATTTGTCAGTAAATTACCTTACTTCAATTATTTTTCGCAGACGTCGATCCTTAGCAGAAAACGCGTGAAAGCTTATCCGCGTGCTTGGCAAAGTGCGACCCATTTTCTGTTTCTAAAATTACATTATTATTTTCTGTGAAGCCGACACCTTCATAGGTACCGGTCCTTCGCTTATCAAACTTATTTGGTCGTGCATCCTTACAGACCACTACCTTGTCACCTATTCGTGTGTTTAGCTGTCGCGCTTTTTGATCATAGCGTTCTTTTGAGCGCTGCTTTGCTTTGATCATGTTTCTCGCGGCGACATTTCGTATCTAATTTAATTTATTGATCAAATTTTTCAAATAGGACCCGAAGGTTTCAAGATGCTCTTCAGATGCTCTTAGGGTGTAAAGTTTGTTGCTTCATGCACCGAGGTGTTGTAGGCCAACATAGCGAAGGGCAGTAATCGGTCCCAGTCATCGTAATCAGTGGCGTAATTTTTTATCTAGTCTGTTAAAACTATGTGGCTGCGTTTAACGACCCGTTCGTTTGCGGACGGTAACCCGAAGTTGTTAGTTGTTTGACGCCAAAAACCTTTTCAAGATTCCTTATTAATTTACTGATGAAACTACCACCTCGATCAGTCAGAACGCAACGCGGGGCACCGAAGTGAGAAATAAGGTGTGTTGCCACTGCATGGGCAATGGTTTTTGTTTTTAAATCTCGTATTGGCACTGCAAGACAGAATTTACTGAAATTGTCCTGCAACGTTAAAATGTGCCGATTTCCACTTGGAGTGGTTGAAAGCTTGCCCACGGTATCCAGTGATACTTTATCGAAAACTCCTAACGGGGTGTCTGTTATAACCATTGGTTCCCGTGTTTTTGCCCGGAAAAGTTTATTTTCTAAACAGCTCTTACATCTTCGCATGTACTCGTTGATATCATCGCGCATGCACGGCCAAGTGAAACGTTCCCTAATTCGTCTATATGTCTTCGTGACTCCTTTATGCCCACCCATGAGATTGTCGTGGTATTCAGCAAGTATTTTACCACGCATGTCCTCTGGGGTACTTCCAGTTTTCCGTGACATAGAGTGAATTTAATTTCGCCACCCCGGAATATGTCGTTCAGCAATTCTTCCAATTTTTTTTGGAACAATGTTCCTAACAAATCACTAGAACTTGCCATTCGACAGGTTTTCCGATTTGTCACGTTTTAGTGCTCGTTGGAGGTTAGCTAAACCCACGGTTACGTCCTTCCAGCTGATCTCTTCGAAATGATTTCGTTTCACTACGCTGGAGTAGACGCTATGACGTCCGCGAGGCGTTACCATTACTTGACCCAACTGAGGTCGTTTATCCTGGAGGTCTTGGACATTTAAACACTCCGTAGCTACTAAAAATTTAAAAATAGGGTTAGTTGTCTCACAATCTTCCGAGATAAAATGAGCATAGTTATCTCGGCGATAGGTAAGAGGTTCAGTCCATTGATGGATCACTACAGTTCCGACCGTTTCTAACCTATCCGGCTTAGATTTTTCTTTTTCCTCTGAAGAATTGGTTTCTGGAAGGGGCGATGGTGAATCTATGTAGGGAATTTCTAAGTGAATTAATTTCGATTGAAGGGGAAAATTCTGCGATAATTTAGAACGATTCCCGATCTCATTCGACCCTTGTAGCTGACACGGTCGAATTTTTGCTTTACCTCGAGCTGGACTATCATAACCCTGAGTTCCTGAAACTCTGAAGGAAGGGGTGGATTTGGCCACAGGGGTAGTAGTCGTTAGAGGAGTTGGAAACAATGGTCTTCGTGGGGGTTGTTGACTAACAATAGGGGACACGTCTATATCCTCTATACCCCTAAAACGGACGATACTTTTCCTGACCCTTCTAGTCGGTTCCGCTGAAGCCTGAACCATATGGAGGGGAAGTTCGCCTATTTCATTGTTTTCCTTTGCTGATTCGAATGTGACTGCTTTATTGGGAGTTTGACTTTCTTTCGTGTGCTCACTAAAGGACTTTAGAAAATTATCTCTTCTATTAGAGAATTCATCGTCATCAAACTCTTCACATGGATCGATGGCGTCTAGATATTTTCTAAGCTCGGGGTCGTCTTCTCCTTCAGAAATTGCAGTAGGGGGGCAGATAATCATCCCAGTACCACGATAGTTGTGCAGTTAGAGTATGATCTTTGATAGCTGAACTGCAATCAATGTTGTCATCACTTTTATCACTGTCATCACTTTCATCATTTTCTCCTGGGGGAGGGCTAACATCTACAACGCATGCCTGGGTGGTAGGGTTCTCGTTTAAAACGAGACTTTCTTGGGATTGCCCTTGGGGAGCTTCCAAATCGGGTTCAGGTTGTCCTGCTCCTGCTCTATCTAGGTGATCAGCAATTTTATTGCCTAATATACCCTTGTGACTGGGAACATGAGCCCAATCGACGTTCAAAGAACCGATAGCTTCCTTCAGTTTTTCGAACCAGTTTTATTGATAACAGGTTTTCCTCCTGCAGTTTTCCACCCATTTTCCTCCCATTTAGGAATCCATTTAGTAGCGCTATCTTTCAGAAATTGGGAGTCCGTGTAAAAACGAAGGTTTTCGATTCCAGCTTCATGAGCCTTAATGGCAGCCAAGGTGGCAGCCTGAATCTCCGCGGAATGTTTGTTTGACGGCCTTGGGCCCTTTGTGACTCGTTTAAAGGGTGATCCTTTCCAAACTAAACCCCGATTCCAGCTTTAGGTTCTCCTTTTGTGCAATGGCAACAGGCACCGTCAATATACACATCTACGATTTCTTCTCCAGGACCTAGCATTTGGGAGCCAGCTCCCAGGGAAGAAGCTTCGCCTTTACTTGGGAACAAAATTTTTGGGGTCTGGAAGTTCAGGTTCTACTTCCGGAAAAGCACTGTGGTCTGTTCTGAATACGGGAGCATCCGAATCATCATCGGAAGGTTCATCACGGGATGGCGTTTCGCTAGTAGATTCCCTCCTGGGGGCTTTGAGATTTTCACGTACGTGCGTGTTTCGTTTTTTTATACTTGAAGCGATGGGGCTTTGGTTTAAATTCGAACCTTGTGCAGTCTTTACGACAGGCCGATAAGACTCATCTGGGTCCGTCGGTGGGTGTGATTTCGGGAGCCTCCCTCGAGTCTTAACTGTTGATTTCGTAAGCTGTAACCTGGGACGTGTGGTCGCTAGCTCTTTCGACACCTCAGTTGAGACCCCTGATTTCTTGAAAGATATAGCAGGTTTTCTCAAGATCTTAGGCTCAGAAGTAGCTGGCTTTGTTGGAGCTGACCGCCTTCATCCCGCGATCCTTTCCGATAAGGACCTTTGCGTTCTTGGAAAAGGTTTGGGAGCGGATTCGTTGTCTGCTGGTTTTTCGGATTCAGGAAGAGATCCTTGGGAGCGAGTTATTGGCAGTACCTTTTGGGATCTATCATGGGTGAAAAAGGCTCGATCGGTAGCTTTATCTCTTTCAGGATCCTTAGACTCGTTTTCGGTTTCTTTCTCCGGATCGCTAGTTTCGAATAACTTTTCCCAACCTTCCGGGTTTCCGGACAGGGCTTCCACTCCTCGATTAAGCTTACCTTTCTTGAACTCGTATGTGATCTGGTAATCTTTCAGGCGAAGGCGCCAACGCATTAACCTTGACCCCGGATTTGTTATTTCGGCCGTACAAGTATGGGCGGAAGTTTGTAACGGAGTAGACAATAGCCAAACATTCCTTTTCTGTCTTGAAATAGCGCTGTTCGCACGCGTTCATGATTCTAGAATAGAAAGCGATAGGCATTTCCACGCCTTGCTTTTCTTGTATTAATACTGCACCTATGGCGTAGTCCGAAGCATCGGTTGTGAGTTTAAATGGTTTCGAGAAATCTGGGTACTGCAGATTCGGTTCGTTACACAGATATTCCCTTAAGGTTTGAAAGCTTTGTTCTTGGTCGGATCCCCATTTCTACTCTCCCGTTTTCTTAAGAAGTTCGGCTAAAGGTTTTGAAATCTTGGCATAATCCTGGATGAACCTTCGGTAATAACCCGTAAGTCCAAGGAACTGCCTAACAGACCGTACCTTTTTAGGAGGAGGGAAGTTTTTTATGGCACTTATTTTAGCGGGGTTTGGCTTTACTCCCTTCCCAGTAATAATGTGTCCTAGATAAGCGACCTCCGTTCTAAGGAAGTCACACTTATCAGGCTGTAGTTTAAGGTTAGCGTTTCGTAAGCGAGAGAGAAAACGTCGATTTTTAATGTCATGTTCCTCAAGGGTTTCCGAATAGACAAAAATGTCATCCAGGTACACGAAGACCTCAGTCCCATACATACCCTTCAGCACCGTGTCCATCAGTCTTTGAAATGTTGCGGGGCGTTCTTGATGCGCACTGGCATTCGCAAATATTCAAAGTGACCTCGCGGGGTAGAAAAAGCCGTCTTAGCACGGTCATCGGGGTGGGTCTCCACTTGGTGGTACCCACTGCCTAGCACTGGGCATTACCCAACTGATCCAAAATGTCAGTTATATTGGGTAATGGGTAGCCGTCCCCAATTACTTTTTCATTGAGCTCCCGGTAGTCAATGGCGACTCTAAATTTCTTCTCTCCGGATCCGTCCATTTTTTTCGGAATTAATAGTAACGGGGAATCATAGGGCGACTTGGAATCTCCGATAATTTTCATTTTGCGCTGTTTCTCAGTTGCTAGCTGTATTTCTTTAGTATCGTGGGGAGAATGACGATAAGCCTTCCTAGTGATGATCTCGTCATCGATGGTAGGCACCCTATGCTGAACCAAGTGAGTAGCAGTGAGGGGCTCTCTATTTACATGAAATACATTCTCGAAATCCTCTACGCAGCGATTGACATACTCCTACTCCTCTAGGTTTAAATGAGATATTCGAAGGCTCTTCAGTAGCCGTTCGACACGGTTGCGCTACAAGATTTTAAATCAAGGGGCGGATTGGTCGAAAAATCCTGTATCCCAGATTCCGAGCTTTCTTCGTCCGGAAAGGAGTAATACTCGAATGGTATGAGTTCCTGCGGGGGAATTTCAATTGCAATATCAGTATCGGTAGTGTCGGTTGCCTGGTTCTGGCCCTAATCAGCATAATTCGTGAAAAGGGTTTGATTTTTGATTTCAAAGACTTGTTTGCTTCTTGGGACTCCGCATCTATAAAGTAATTAGGAGATATAGGTTCTGAAGCAGTAACAAGTGTGTTATGCCGAAAAGAGAGTTGAGCTTGCTCTTGTCGCATATAAGGTCTACCTAGTATACCGTCCGAAGTTATTGGGAAAGAATTATTCACGACGTGAAATTCGACATGAACCTTTCCTAGGGTAACATTGATAGTACCTAACGTATCTACAGGATGTTCCGTTATGCCGTAAATGGTGATCGAATCGCCAGGCTCTACTTCTAACTCGCCGCGTATAGCCTTCAGCTTGAGCAGATTTAATCCCGAGCCAGGAACCACGAAAAGAGTGGTATCTGAACTACGAAATTGGGGTGCAGATTTCCTAATGACAGGGGATTCCTGTCAAGCGTTTCTGAGGCTTTGGACTCGTCGCTGGATCGTCGCGACGAGTCAGAATTGAATTTAAAGAATGTGAAACTGATTTAGAAGGAATGACCGGTGAACTTGACCTAGAATTACCTTGTCGAGGAGGCCACCGGGGTTGATTAAAAAAATGTGGATTCTGTTGATTGGGCCAGGGGATTTGATTTTGATTATTTGGGTTAGAATGACCTTGCCAAAGGTTTTGATTTGTTAAGTTAAGATTTGGAGGGTTTTGCCATATAACTGGAATTTGCCCTGGGGAGTAATATGGCCCCATGAACGGTGGGTAAGGCGGGTTATATGGGTAGTTTGGCTCAGAGAAATTTTGAGAAAATTGGGGAATATAACCTGGATATTGATTTGTGTAAGGTTGATAGTGTAGATTGATATAAGGCAGAGAAGGATCAGAGGTCAGTGAACGGGTGTTTACCACCCCGGATTTTTCGATCGCGTAACCTTTTTATGAAAAGGACTAGATGCCCACGTAGGCAGAGCAGAATTAATGTCAGAAGATTTAACTGTGGCGTCTTCTGTCGTCACATGATGAATCGAAGCCTCCTCCTTTAGTGACGCTTTGAGTTTTTCTTCTATATGTAAGGCATGCTCATATGCCTCAAGTAGGTCTTTTGGATTTCGCGTATCTACAAACGTGGACATTTCGCTCGGTAATCCACGTGAAAAAGAATCTAAAGCACAACCTAATATAGGTTTCATCATGTTTTTGCTTTTAGTGGCGTCTACATTCCCATCGGGACACGGGGTGCAATATTTCTCCTCTAACCCTGTATCTACATGGGCGCTCTGTATCCGTGCACTCTCCGTGTTTATCGGTTGATCGGAGCTCGGAGTACAGGCGGCCAACCGTTTTTGTTACTTTGCGTGGAGATCAAATGTCCCTAGGCGGCCACTAATGATTCGCAAGATGGCTGTCGCCGCGCCAGTTTTCAAAGCAAAACGTTGCATTTTTGCAAAATGGTTGCAAAATTGAACCAGGCTTCGCTGCGGGTTGCGATAAAAATACAATTTTCAGTTTAGAAATAAAAAAAAATCATCCTTCCAAGATATTAAGTTTACGGGTACACAATTCTTGCTCTTCCATTCTGCAAAACTTGTATCTCACTTATACCACATGTTATGATTACAATTCACTATTTTACAAAAACTTGACTTTTTCCCTC
>CAKNWW010229589.1:2417-15586 GCA_932074435.1 Andricus kollari
TTCGTAAGCGACTTTTTCATGTGATACCAGCGTGAAAGACGTTGCATTTTTTGATCAAATAAGGCGATTAGAGTATGACTGTTTTTAATGCCAAAATAGTACATGCGTAAACGAATTTCGCAAACCGGAATAGGAAATACGTTCCAGAGTCATACTAAGAAAAACCCCCACTACGCCGTTCAAAAAAACTCGGAACCCGTCTCTTTCGGTATGGCCAATTTGGTTTGGTAAGCTACCTTGCTGACGTTTGCAACGTTTACAAAAAACGAATTTCAAACAAAAATTTTTCGGGCGGGACCTACAATTTTAATGTTCTAAATGACTCTATTCAATGACCGAAGATGCCCGAAAAAGTTTCACCCCCCTAACACCTCCGTAAAATATTATAATTCAAACCCCAAGGTAATAAAAAATCGAAAAATTCCAATAATGCCTCAACTGCTAGACCTAAAATTTTATTATTTAGAATGGTTCCATTTGATGTATAAAAATACCCAACAAAGTTTCATTCGGCTATATCTTTCGGAACACCATGGTTTTCAAAACCTACGATAATAGATAAACCCCTAAGATAAACTTTTTTGGATATCTTTAGACATCAAATAGAACTTTCTGTTATCCTAGGGATTGAAAGCCAGGGTGGTCCGAAAGAGAGGGGAATTAAATTTTGTTGGGTATCTTTAGATATCAAATGGATTTATTCTAAATCATAAAATTTTAGATCTAGAAGTTAGGACATTTTTTGGAGTTTTTTTTTATTATCTAGGGGTTGAATTATGGTACGTTCCTGAATACTTAGCATTATGTTGGCACCAAACGATCCTATTATCAACAGTAAAATTTTAGGTCTGAAACTTAGATAATGTTTTATAACTTTTTCAATTCTTAGGGGTTGAGCAGGGGTGAGTTTCGGAAAAGATAGGGGTGCGGTACCTTCTGAATTTAATTTTGGCAGCAAACAATGCTATAATCAAGAGTAACATTTTAGGTCTAGAAGTTATGTCATTTTTACGATTTTCTTAATTTCGAGGGGTTGAATTGTGGTGTTTTCTGGAGGTGTTAAGGGGATGAAATTTTTTCGGGTATCTTCGGTCCTTAAATAGAGCCATTTAGAACTTTAAAACTTCAAGTCTTAAGCAAAAAAAATGTTGTTTGAAATCCGTTTTTGTAAACGTTACATACTTCAGCGAGGTAGTTCACCAAACCAACTTGGCCATGCCGAGAGGTACGGGTTCCGAGCGTTCTTAGCCGGCGTAGTGGGGGGCTTTGTTAGTATGACTCGGGAACGAATTTCCTATTCCGGCTATGATATTTTTGTATTGAAGATTGCCATACGAAATTCGATAGAATTTGAGCAAGGAAAGTAACACGAATCTATTGCGTTTTCAGTTAGTTTAGAGTGCATGCGAAATTCGAAAGAAATTTGTTTAGTGTAGCTAGTGGAATTTCAAGTGTTTTTCAGTGAAAATAACTGGTACTCAAACAGCCAGGCGGTCGAAAATCATAAAAAAGTCATCCACTTATTAACAATTTCTATTGAAAAAATAAATAGCTTGCAATCGGTGGAGGGTGAGAGTATCTGACTGACATTTTCATAAGATTTACATGAAAAATAGAAGATATGAACGTTTCAAACAGTAAAAAATGATATATGAAAATTTCTATAGCTCCTGGACTTATAATTTTCTGCCCTATGAATACTACTTTTTTTACAATTTTCTAACCTTATGTTGTTATGGATTAAGTGAATAATCTTTGTTAAATTTGATGAGCTCGAAGCTTTCGATGGCCTTTTTTGGCCTTCTTGTTTGTTTTGATGTGATTCAACTTCAAGATTTTCCAAATTCTGCTACACTATTTTTTATATCTACGCGAGATTTTAAACTGTGAATGTTATCTGGAATATTGCCCAATCTTGTTCGTTTTCCGAGATTTCCAACTACAAGCACGAGATAAAGGATAACATCTGGCTGGCGGCATTCGGGATAATTCCTGAAATCGATTTTCCCTTGTCCAGGTCAAGAACTGGCGGAACATCAAGAGAAACTTTAGCCACCTGACAGCAAAATGCAGTCTTTGGCAAAATGAGTAATTACACCGGATGGGATTCCCAGCTTCAAAACTCCTGCGATTGTGGCAGCCCACAAATGGTGCGAGTGACGAGATCTACTATATACTGAGATTAATGAAGTCCCACACCAGAAACACCGGCAACACGACATCTCACATTATAGAATTGAAAGGCCCTGTTTAAAGTTTTCATGCTGATATTAACGTTAAACATTAAATGAAATTTTTTTAAAGATATTTATGTCATCTATCATATTCTACATCGTCTTAACAAAACTATTTAAAATTATACTACAGTTAAACTCTGATTTAACGTTCCCGAATTTAGCGTTTTCGAGAATTCACGCCGCGCCGCGGGTAGGCTTGTCAGGAGATGCGCGGGGTGTGTTTACCGCTTCCGAGAATTGACGCCGCGCCGCGGGTAGGCTTGTCAGGAGCTGCGCGGGGTGTGCGGCGTACGCTAAATCAGGTTCAGTTAGGGTAGGTCAGGTCCAAGGAGAGCCCCAAAATCGACGTTAAATCAGAGTTCGACCGTATTATAATAATCAAACTAGCTCGTCCCGTTTTATTAAATATTCGGATGAGCAGTTTGCAAAATGCTATTTACACAGAAGGTTTGCTAATATTGCTAGGATTATTATTTAATTTTGTGTCCATGCATTTATAAGCTAATAATGTGAAGCAACACAAAAAACTTTATGCTTCCACTGAAAATTAACTATTATTTTTATGTTTTTACTCATCAGATTCGTTGAATTTACTCTAAAATAACTAGTTGGACTGCAAGAACTAGTTATTTATCGCTTAATAAAATATTTTAACTTTAGGATAAGGATTCGGAAGAGTTAGACATTATACATATAATGCATTAATATCAGGGCGTAAGTCTATAGGTAGAAAAGCGAAAAAATAACAGAAACGAAGAGCGAAGTTGTCCCAGAGGCCACGCAGGTGAATCCTTAGAGTGGACTAACAGTTTTGTCACTTTAACATTGCTTTTAACAGGATCTTTAAAACATTCTCGAACCCTGAAAAATAACTCTACGGCAAATAAAAAAATAGGCATATTTTTATTTTCACCAGGCTATACGTATTTCCATTCCTTCGTAACAATCCAAACAGTCGCTTATTTTGGAACACTGGATCACGGTCCAGAAATCGATATTTGCGGACAAATTATGTTACAAGTCGTATTTTTGAGCGATTACAAAGTTCTTTTCTTGAAAATACTGTGCATCAAATTCAGCATCGAACTCTCGAGCGAATTCATTTTTTCATATTTTATCAAATTTTCAGTTAATAAAAAATTGTGACGTGGTATTTTTCACACGACACTTACAATAAACTTGAATTGGAAATCCGTAAAATAAAGTAAATTCGCGAAATATGACAGATCATTCCGAAAAGACACTATCGACATATTAGAAGAATTTTTATTTATACTTTTGCAACTAGTAGCGCTACCGTCCAGCGGATCGAGATCGCCATTCATCAAAGGCAAAAATCATACTAGGTCCCCCATGCCACACTCGAGAGAGCAAATACTCTCTACTCCTGTTTTTTCTCACCGAAGTAACATCCCAGTAATATTGATGGTCATTGCAGGACTTATTACCTAAAGTGAGATGTCTGACATAGACAATAAAGCCACTCAGTGCTTTTTTTAATCATAGTTCGGGATGTATTTTCGCAAAACCAGGATACGACGTTTGTTGGATTGTTATTCAAAAGCCTCAAGTTAGTTTACTTTTTATTTTGGCAAGTGTTGTGCTCACGTGGGCGTTCAATTGAAGCTTTAAATGTTAATGAATGAAAGTTATGTCCCTCGAGCACGAGGATCTGCCACAATTACATTTTTATAACGAACTCATTACTCATAAATCCATATCGTTCGTACACATGTAAAGCATTGCAGTAAAATTGGATACGTAGACACATCTTGTAATTTAATAGTAGGAGTTCTCGATAAATAAATGGGTAACTTCGAAACTGTTAAAAAAAAAGTTAATTGCAATCATTTTCTTTGTCTTATCAAGTAATTAAAACATTGTGTTGTCATGTGAATGAATAATTGTGAAAATTCGTTCGTACAAATGGGCGCGCTGATTTTAGACTTAAAACCCATTTCCCTCCTATTCTTTTCATTAACTGCAAACATAAAATTGGAAATTCTATGAATTTCTAGAAATTAGAATCGTAAGCAATTTATCAGAAATTAGATTTTGAATTTTTATTTTTTTTAGAAATAAATATTGAAGAAACAACTTCATTGTGATAAAAAAATTGTATTAAAAAATAGACATATATCGAACTTTTCTGGGATTATATATTTTCTCTCCACGAAAAACAATTTTCCAAGACTTCACAATGCTACTTGAAATAAAAAACATAAACATTTTCAACTATCGTGAACAAACAATATAAACAGTTGTTTTATATTCGAATGTTCATGTACAAAAATACTTTTCTTTCACTAAAAACTGTTACAAATAACTTTATGGCATTATATAACAGAAAAACTTTATTATAAGTCAGTATATCCAATTCTTATTAAAAACTAGCGCAGAAATTACTCTATTTTGCCACATTTAAAAAGTGGCGCTGACGAGGCCAACACCAGTTTTTCTATTTTCAAAAAAAAAATTTCAATTATGATATGGCACCAACGGGGCATTGAAACACAAATATCTGTCATTAATTATAAACAAACTGTTGTTGTTCCGAATTGAAAATAATAAAATGACTCCCACATATAAATGATATAAAAAATTTGTTTGTGGAGTTTTGTGGAGGTTTGCCCCAAATCGGGAATTCAATAGAAATACTCTGTTACGCTTCACATCTTTCATTGTCGCGCTTGTCGAAAGTTTGGTCCACCTAGCCTGGTTTGGATGGTTGGTGCTGTTGTTACGTGTATCAATGATATCAATATTTTCATTAAATACTTCTTCATAAATATGTTGTACGCTAAGACATAATGGATAAAGAAATAAAATAGTAAAAATAGTATATTACATCACAAGTAGGGTTAGGCACGTCATTACACGAGGAGGTCAATGTTCGCAGTAAGAGTAGTAAACCCATGGCTTTTCTGGCCATGGTTTTCTAGCTGTTCTTGCGAACATTGAATTCCACGTGAAGACGTGTGTAATACTACGAGTGATGTAAGATATTTTACTCGAAATCATCATGTTATGAGACTGTAGAACCCCCAGAAAATTGAGCTTTAGAAATCCCTTTACCGAAATGGTGCGAGAACGTCCTATGAAGTGAATTTTTTTTTACTAATGATGATGATCACTGACCAAACATTCTTCTGTTTTGATTTCTCTATCTGTCAAATTTCTCGAGGGCTAGCTCATATTTATACTTAGATTTTTGGAATATTAAATCTTGCTTTGCTTCTTTCACTTTTTTATTTATGTTGAGGAGTGTCATTTTAGTTGTTTTTTCCATGATTTTGAGTGTACGAAGATTTACATTCATAACACTTTGCGTCGTAATTGCTCATAATGGAAGGTATCACGGATTCTATTGTTGTACATGAACAAATACAATTGATGTGGGACAGTTGGTGGCGTTTGAAACTAATTAACCGCCGCTACCTAAACGGTATGGTAAAGGGCTGTCTAAATAGACTGAAAGTCTATTTATAAACTATTGATCGCACTGAAACAAACTATTTTTCGCTGAAAGGTCTATAAAAGAACGAAAGGTATAGGTTTCTTTATAAATAAACGATAATAATTTTTTAAAAAATCGTTTCTGATTGCAAGGCAAAAAGTTAGGTGAAAAAACCCTACTAAAATTGGCTTTTTGTAGAAAATGAATATTAAAGATTTTTGGATGGAATTTGATTGGTACTTTGGTGCTGAAAACAGTGGCAAATAATTTTATATAACAGTTGTTTTTTAAACGAAGAAGTATTTGATTATTTTACTGTATTTAAAGATTTTCATCTCTCCAGTGTGTTCTCAAGTTGAAAGCCTAGTCTGCCTTTCATCACGAAGGTATTTCAGAGAAAAGCATATTAATGGCCCACCAATGAGAACCAATGTTAAGAGCCGTGAGTCATTGGGATGAGAGGACATTGGACTGATAAGGCGGAACTTTAGGAAAGCTTCATTTTGAGTTACAAAAAATGCAACTTTATTCCCTGATTGTTCAAATAACTTTTCACTGTCACATTGTGATTCGTAGAGCTGAAAAGTTTCTTGCATTCATTTAATTGTCTATTTGCACCTTGAAGGTTGGTACCATTATCTGATCCGATTTTGTCTAGCTTTCCTGGTCACGAAATCAATCTTTTCAGACTGCCGAGAAAGGAGATCGTAGTAAGATCGCATCCTAGTTTAAGATGCACAGTTTCAGTTTCAAGGCAAAGAAACTGCTATATAGGTTTGAACCCTTTTGACATTGCGAAATCGTCTTGCTTTTAAGTAAAAAGGTCCGCAGTAGTTAAATCCGGTATACAGAAATGGTCGCTACTATTCTAATCGAGCCGTCGGTAGGTTTCCTATTTGATGATCAAAACCGCGTGGCTTTAAATCAAAGAATTTGACGCATTTGTGAATCAATCTATACATTATCTTTCTACAATTCATGGGCTAGTATCGTTCTTGCAAGATTATGATATCCGTGGTGGCAAAGCTTTTATAACAATTCGGATATGATTTTTTGCGAGGTGCATGAATCTGAAAGTTTTATATCGATATCTCGAATAGTTTTCGAGATATCGATTCTTTTTACTTTTTTAAAAATTTACATCATTTCTTAAAGTTCATTCCGATAGGGGATTTTTTACGAAAAGCCCGAAAGGGGGTTAGGGGTGTGACCTACTTTATTTCTGTGAGCAGTCACAGGGGTGCCTCCCCATCCCCATAAAGGGTTGAAAAGGGGTAGGGTTGTAGGCTACATTATTTCTGTCACCAGTCACAGGAGTGACTTCCCGCCCCCCATAAGGCATTGGAAGGAGGTAGGGGTGTGACTTACAAATTATTTCTGTGACAACTTACATGGATGTAACCCATGAGTTATTGGAAAGGGGTAGGGGATTGGCCTACATTATTTCTGCGACCAGTCACAGTGTCCCGCCGCCCATGAGATGTGGGAATGGGGTACGGGTGACCCAGCATTACTCGACTATTCAATTTAACAGAACAAAATCGATATCTCGAAAACTATTCGAGATATGCATTTAATTGTGAATGTTTTCAAAATTTCTTGATCTAAACGCGGATTGAGATTGAGAATTTTACTTTTGGAATCGACAACCCCCTTATGTGGTGAGCCATCAATTTATTTTTCAAATTTATTTACTGAAGTGAGTCTTAATGCGTTCTGTTGAAGATTTCAGTTCTGTTTCAGAAATTTTACTTGTTAATTTGAATTATTTGCTCTTTTTTGTATTGTGACGTTCTAGAAAGTCACACTTTCTGAGTTCCATTTTAAATTAACTTCTTTACTCGAAGTTTAGATAGTGATGAGAACATTCTTTTGGGGGGTCAAAAACAAACCCCTAAATTTTTCCATTAAAGCAAACCTTCTCGCTGGTGTCACAGAACCCGTGCATTGGACATTGCTTGTGTCGCGTACTGCTACACATCGATTATATCTGATTTTATTCAGGGATGGTAGTTGGTCTTTAAATTGAAGTCATTCTGATTGAATTTCTTTAGAAAAAGGGTCGTCTTATGTGAGTTGAATTTTTCAAAGAATCTGCATACAAATTCTGCCTTAAAGGGTGATGGGGCCTAATAATTTTAAAGGGTCGAATATTTTTGCCGTTTCAGAGAGGACGATTTTTTTAGTTATTTTATTATTGTTATCGAGCTCTTTGAAGAGCTAAAGAATAGTGTCCTCTCTGGAATTCCAGCAAAGTCCAAAAGTTTTTATTATGTCTGAAAAATCGAGAGATAGTAGTTCAGTTTTTGATTCTTGTTTAAAATAAATTGTGTCAGAAACTACGCAGCCCAATATAGTTTTTTTAAAATCATTTCTTGACCTTGAATCTCAATTTGACCTCAACATAAACTTTTATAAAATTGTGGGACACCTAAAAGGACATGAATTTCTTCGCGTCTATAAAAGTCAGGATCTGCAAAGTATATCTTAGATGGAATATGACAAGAATTTCGATGTAATAGAATTGCAGGTAGTTTTAACGTAACCTTATCAGCAAGAATAAAATTGAATGGTTTGTCGTAATTATTGAATCGCGATTTAATGGATGCAATCGCTGAATTTTTCACTTCTGTGTATGCTGAATTCAAACCAGAAACATCTATATCTACTGAATATTTTGGAACCTTGAGAAAAGAAATCATTTTTTCACCCATGTACCTTGAAATATAACTGAACTAACATATAAGTATCGAAAATAATACTTTGTTTCTATCATACTAAAATGCATTGTTCATCAGTTACACTATTTAGTACACTATTTATATAAATTATTACTTGACAATATATGAAAGATTACTTATCAAAAGTGTTCATGTACAACATGAAAATTTATATTATGGTTCTCTGATTCTTTGACACTGAACCCAAATAAGCACTACACAAGAGTTTAAATTCTATCAAAATGTCTTAATGTCCTTGAATTACCTAAAAGCTATGGAAACTTCACGAACTAATTTTCTCAGTGTAGATATAGCGTTATTATTGTTTCCAGAATACGATTCCAAGTCTACCGAGGAATTATGATTGGTTGTGCCGCTGTCCCGGCTTGGTTTGAAACTAATTGATGGATTCTCAGTTATTATTTATTTTAATTTTTCGGAGATAGTGTGGTATCTGTTTTAGAAGAAATCGCACTCATTTTCATGCTTTGCAAATAATTCTTCTGTATATAAGTTGATTAACTCCAATTTCGCTTGGATTATTTCGCAATCTAACCATACTTTCCTTATGGAGGATCATTTTGCTAAAACGCAAAATTATATAGCTTCACTGTGCAGTATATTTTATTTAAAATCATTTTATGTTACTACCTGATGGTACTTTATGAAGAACTTGATTTCTTGTTGACAAATAAGTTTTTCAGCTTTCGTTTCAGGGAAACTGCTCATTTCACTAAAGACAAAGCCCTTCGTTCTAATTCTGTCAATATTAAATGCCACTGAACGACAGTATACAATCAGATTAGACAATTCCTTTGCTATCCTCCATGCTCGTTCCATTTGCTTGTGCTGATTTTTCTGAAAAAGAACCAAAAAGACTTATAAGCTATTCTTTAGTTATAAACTTTGATAAATTTTCAATTAATTATGGTCTATATCAATGTTACTTTTTAAAGCAATGTAAAAATAGTCTACACTAACGCCAGAAATTGTCGATCAATTTACTTTTCAACAGTTGTACTATATTTAATATTAATAATATTAAATTGAGATATTTTCCCCTATAATAGCATAAAAACTAATGAAATTCTGCCTCTCATAAGCCCTAGATGAAAAAATATATCAAAAAACATAATTATGAGGATGGCTTCGTGACTAAAGATTGTTTTTGTACTCGCTTTAAGTATTTTTTTGGCAAAGACTCCTGAAAAAATCTAATGTGAATATTGAAAGTGACTTGAGCAGACTTGGAAAAAGTTGTAATTTTTGGTTAATGATCAAATCCCTAGATCGCAGAGAGTGCGAAGTATGTGGAAGATGTTCCTGGTGCGTGGCGTTACATAACCTCTAAGCAAGGGAATGTGGCTTACTGCTTATTGTTTTCGTAAGTGTTTGTTAATTTCACAGCCCCACAAAAAAGTGTTCTGCGCATCAGACTAGACCATCATACCTATACGTTTCTGTGGTCGCTGAATCTGAATTCGGGATCTGTTCGACCCGATCAGGTCAGGATCAAGTTCGTTCCAAGGTAAAATTGGAGAAAAACCGTTCAAGCGGAGAAAAACTACAATTCTAATACGTTTTTTGGTTAATGAATCTGAATCCGGGGTCTGCTTGACCCCATTAGGTCAGGATCAAGGTCATTCCAAGGTCAAATTGGGAAAAAAATGTTTAAGCGGAGAAAACCACGATTATTATACATTTTTGGGGTCGCTGAATCTGAACCCTCGATATGTTTGACTACATCAGGTCATGGTGAGTGTCATTTGAAGGTCAAATTTTGTTTATCAAATGGAAACGTCTTTTTGACCGTGGATTCTGAAAGAGCGGGATATTTTACGCTCGCATTTGGCTTGTGGTCCCTAGATCAAGATGACCTGTAAAGGTCACCTGAAGGTTAAATCACGCTTGATCTTCTCTGGCTGTTATCTCGTCCAAATAACGGGAAAATGACCTGTGTGTAAGTTGTTGGGGTCATGGTGAGCGACCATCTGGTGACCTTAGATGTAACCTTCAGGGTCATTTAACTGCCCTGCAGGTCAGTGCGCCTTTACTGGCTTATTTACCTCAAAGGATCGGAAAATGGATGATAATTATACACATCCTCAATTAAGGCAAATGCTACCATTTCCAGCATCCTCTGAGGAAGCAGGATTTTGAATTTCAATAACAGGGTCATAGTATCCCCACAGAATTTAAGCGTTTCGCTCGGAATCTGAAGTTGGGTTCATCAGTGATGCTTCAGAATCTTCATCAGTCCCTTATCACCGAGATGTCCTGGCAGCCAGTATATAACAGAGACGTATATTTTTTTCTAGAGGATTGGAAAATGCCATTCGTCGGTAGTGCGTGGATATAGGTATCTGTTGTCTTGGTTCTCTAATGCCACTCGGAGAAATATTACGAAGCTAAACGATGCTCGATTAAAATTTTTAATTCATAGATTTCTCAATGCGGATCATTTTTGATCTTAGATCAATTAATTTGAGAGAGTGATTAGATCTTCAGATGACCTGTGAAGTTTACTTTGATCCATAGGTCAAACCATATGCGAACGTAAAATGACCCGCTCTTTCAGAATCCGCAGTCAAAAATGCGTTTCCAGTTGATAAACAAAATTTGACCTTAAAATTACCTTGATCCGGACCTGATAGAATCAAAGAGACCGCAGATTCAGCGATCCCAAAAACGTACAAGAATCGTAGTTTTCTCTGCATAAAGTTTTTTTCCCACTTTGACCTTAAAATTACCTTGATCCTGACCTGATGTGATCAAACAGACCACAGATTCAGATTCGGCGGCCCCAAAAACATGTAGGTAGGATGGTCTAGTCTGATCCACAAAAACGTATAAGAATCGTAGTTTACCCCGCTTAAACGGTTCTTTCCCACTTTGACCTTGGAATGACCTTCATCCTGACCTGATGGGATCAAACTGACCCTGTAATAAGATTCAGTGACCCCAAAACGTATAGGTATTGTGATCTAGCCTAATGCACGGAACATTTTTTTTGTGGGCTGTGTTTTTAGTGGTTTTACACGAAGACCAATAGTTTATCAGTAAACAGCAATACGGTGAATTGACAGGGTAAAATGTCACCAAGGAGAACTGGAACTAGAACACTACCTACAAATGTCGACCCACTCATAGCTTCAATACAGCGTCACCTACATAGGAACACACACAAATACGATTGAGGCAGGATGGCGAATAACACGAACAACACAAACACAGGCAATCAGCTATTAAACGCTCTTTCCATCTGTAATCGCGGACACTGACGAAAACCCATTGAGCAAGATGCGGTGGAATGTACTGTGGGCTGAGATACCAGCAGGATTGCGCGGGATGCTTAGAACACTTTCCGATGAGAAAATTGCAAGATGTTGCGGCTCCAGATCTAGTTCACCGAGATCCGATGACAGAAACAAAACGAAATTTCAAGTTTTCTAGCAAACTAACTTCACAATCTCCAATGAATCCGTTGACGCGGGGGCCAAAAATCAGTGGGCCAAAAACTGGATAAAAACAAGGATGAAATCAACCCTGGAATCCTGCAGATTGAGAACTCAGTCCATAAGGCATAGCAAAGTGGATATAATAAATTAAAATACTAACACATTGAATCGTATTGATTACCTAGAAGTAAAATCTTTGGAGTTAGAGAGCAGCAGCTCCATAACACCAATCGCAGTGTCGAAAATTATAGCCGAAGGAGCGGAGCGCGATAAAAGAAAAAAAAATGCAGTTATTTTCAAATTGACAGATATATAAGGAAAGAATAACAACCCTGATAACACTCTCGATGAAAGAGGTGTATTCGAATTTATTATTTTGCGTCCGCGGGCATATCCTCTGATGACGTTGTAAAAATGTTTCGACTTGGTAAATTCTCACAGGCATTATTAAAGCCGCGCCCAATAAAAATCATCCTGCAGTCCAGCGAATCAGTCAATCGCAAGCAGTGAATACAAATAGGAGAAACAAGACTACGTATAATACATCGGCACGTCGTTCCAATGATCATCAAATCTTCAAACGAGCGTTAATCGATAATTACGCTATTTCATTGTATTATCAAAATACACGCGGTTTTAATACAAAATTAAGTCAGATTCAATATTTTGCCGATATCTTATGTTACGAGTGTATAACAATAATTTTAATTTGGCCAAATATAAACGTTTTATCCAGCGATATTTTTCGTTCAGAAATATTTAATGTATACAGTGATGATAGGGTGGAAAAAAGGAGGTGAGGTTCTAATCGCAGTACGTCAAAATTTGAAATCAAGTGAACATAACTTATCACAATTGCATAACTTAAATGTAAATAAAGTAGGTTCCCAGATAAAAACGAATAGCTATGTTTTGAATATTCAGGCTCTGTATATACTCCCCGCTTTGACGACATAGCATATTAAATTATTTTTTAACTCTTTACAAGATATCAAAACCTTAGACAACTCGAATCTGACTATTCTTGGAGATTTCAATAACCCTGACTATTTAAGCTACCAGAAGTAGGGGGAATATGGTTTCAATTCGGTGATGCTTGAGGGAAAGAGGGAGAGAGAGGAAGGGAGACAGATTTATTACATACCATATTACTGTACATTTGCCATTTTATTTCTTATGCACTACGTATGCCTTTGCATTATTGATATCTTTTGTGTGTATACTTTCCAGATTATGCCCTGCCCGGGAGTGTCGCGTTCGCGAGTGTTGCCCACAATAGTGAAAGATTTGGACCAGA
>CAKNWW010229590.1:3473-13496 GCA_932074435.1 Andricus kollari
TTATGTTTTTCATGAAGGAGAATCTGAATCTGTGATAAAAAAGTGGGTTTCCCATTTTAAAATAACAAAGTTACCCCCCCCCCTCCCTGCCTCATGAGGGGGTGGGCGGGGTAAATTTGTTCAAAGTCGCTTTTCCCCCTCGAAAATAAAAAGTTATTATTATGGATATTTTTTCATAGGATGCGTATTTCTTGAGATATTTCGATGTCTAAAGTTAAAAAAAAACACCCTGTCACGGTCGCCATTCAGTTTCGGTTTCGATTCCTTTGGAATAGAAGTGGAGGGCTTATGACAAAGCCACCGAACGCGTCCTCGGGTTGCGGATAGAGCGTCCCTGTACCACGGGTTTCTGCTGAGTATGGTTACAACAATTAATAAGCAGTCGCGGACAATTGTCCAGGGATGGTCCCGAAGGAATAACCCCTAAGCGGAGGCGTAACAACCGTGCCGAAAACTGAATGGCACCTGGGTGAGGTGTCTTAAACGGTGACTCTGGGATACCGGGCGACCTCTCAGAGTATGCAGCCTTATCCTTGTGTGCTGAAAATAATTTAGATGCAAACACGACGATGACCGACAAAACGCCCACATTGAGTGGACGAATCAACTCAAGGATGACTTACTAGACTGCTACGATGCCAGCATTATCCCTGTTCACCGAGGCTCTATGACGCGTATGCATACTCTGTGGTGCCAAAAACACCCCGAGCTTTAGCACGTTTCGATTCAATCGTTGCGAAATCAACCTCTGGGAAAATGGATATGTACGCGGAGCGCTTCCCCAACCGCTGCTTTATCAAGCGGCAACCGAAGATAAGGAAGCGACATTAAGACATCAAGTAAAAACATTAGAGACCAAGACAGGCTTAATCTGGATACATCACATATAGTCGCAAGAACAAGAAGATTGGATGGGCAAGACAAAATGCGCCCCGTGTTCAATGTGTGATTGACTACATAACATCTGGTAGATCGTTCACGGGAAGGGTTCGAAAGTTCGCCCAAGAACTGATGATCTTGAATCACACACTGAACAAGTCAAAGCAGCATATTGTTGACAAAATACGGCTGTTATCTGACGCAAGGAAGAGAATACAGATCCCGGAAACACTAAAGTTAAAAGAAGATACTGACAATATCATCCGCTTCAAGAAATTTTGCGACAACCACATAAAATCTGAATGTCCGTCAATCACTGCCGAAGAGGTGAAAAAAGCATTTAGAGGCTCGAAGAAATTTTCCGGTGCTGGACCAAATTGTATCAAGAACTTCTGGTGGAAGAAGTTTACTTCTACACACCAACATTTGGCCCGCATATTCACCTCACATTTAAAGTCAGAGACGCCCATTCCGCAGTGGCTGGTGATAGGACGCACTATGCTCCTACCGAAAAAAGGCAACTTGTCCAACCCAGAGAATTACAGACCAATAACTTGTTTGAACACACTGTATAAGATCTTTACAGCTATCCTAAACAACAGGATTGTTCGGCGAATTGAGCCTGTGTGGCGTGAGAGGTACGAACAACGTGGCTCGAAGAAAGGTGTACCAGGCTGTCGAGAGAACCTGCTAATTGACAGGTGTGCCTGTAAAGATGCTGCAGCCCATCAACGCGCCCTGTCAATGGCCTGGATTGACTGCCGGAAAGCTTTCGATTCAGCCTCTCATAGACTTAGCATCTGTCTGTTCAGAGAGGTGTCTTTCAGGGCGACACCATGAGCCCTCTCCTCTTTCGCCAAACATTATTGCCACTATCTCTCGCTCTTCCCCATTCCGAAGGGTACTTGAGCAGATAACCTGGAAACCGAAAGTATAGGACCACTCATGTATTTTACATGGATGATCTTAAGATCTATGCTGGAAATAAAGAGCACCTATATCTGGCTTTAGGGATTGTCGAGAAATACGCTTGGGTGATTGGAATGGAGTTTGGGTCAGAAAAATGCGCCAAGGTTTATTTGAAGCCAGGAAAACTTAATGGCATCCCTGAAGACCCTGAGCTCGTCGACTGAAGCTCTATACGTCACCTTGGCGCTGGACAGACCTATACATACCTGGGCGTGCCACAGAGCCGCATTCAGAACGCGACATCTATAAAGGATACTGTCTGATTCAGGTACAAACGTTTTATCCGACGGATTTAGTGTTCCGAACTGTCGTCGAGGAACAAAGTATCTGCAACAAACATGCTTGCCGTCCCGTTAATACTTTATTCATTTAGAGTGGTTCCATGGAAGAACGACAAGTTCAGATCCCTCGATTTCGGGCCACGAAAGGTTATCCACATGGACAAAAGCATGCACCTTAAGTCTTCTGTTCCGCGACTTTACATCTCACGCCGTCAAGGTGGTCGCGGAATACTGAATCTGGAATGTCTTCACAACAGGATTATTCTGGATACATCACATATAGTCGCAAATGGACCAGACCCTCTTCTTAAAACATTCAAGAAACACGAAACTTCCGCACTTCGATGTCTTATGAGCTAAGGTTTGCTTTCCTTAAATCACCGTGATTGAAGTCGGGCACGGAGGGTTTCATTTTGTCAAGACGGTGTCATTTTCACTTTTAGCATACCGCCACCACATTTTGAGCCAAGACATTCTCGATGATAGCTGCAGAGCCTGTCATGAAAACCCCGAGCATCTAGGACACATACTATACAGGGTGTCCCAGACTCAAGTGTCCCGACTTATATAGCGGTATAAACAGACGTGCCTACGTGAGCGGGTATCCGACGCAGTGTTATTAAAGGGAGCGCCGAGGTGGGTTTAGCGACGGGAGAACAGCGGTCGCTACACTACGTTGGACTCCCGCTCACGCGGATTGTTTATACTGTTTATTTCGCGCTCCTGTTTGATCCAGCTTAAATATTTTATAACTCAAAAACTAAAAGTTCAACTGAATTTTGAAAAAGGAATTTTCGATTCATTTATTTTTTTAAATTTTATATTTTTATACAGCCATATAAGTCCGAACACTTGAGTCTGGGAACACCCTGTATAGTTGTCCAAATCATGCGGGAACGAAGTACATCCAAAGGCACAATGCGGCACTCGAGGCCTGAAATAGTTTTCCTTGACTTCGAGAAACGAACCATGAACGTTATCGAATTTTCGGTACCAGCCGACAAAAACATTACAGCCAAGGAGAATGAAAAGAAAGAGAGGTATAGAGACGTTATAAGGAAATTTTAGATTAGAAAAGTATGCCAAGATTAATCTGAAGCGAGGACAGATTACTGGCTTTCCCGGGGAACTTGAGGGCGTGTCGCAGATCCGCACTCAGGACGTAATATCAGTGAAGTAATCTCTCCGAAGCAGATACAAGCGTCTTCTTCGACAGATTGGATATCGCAACGCTTAAGATCATGCAGATGTAGCAGAGCTTGCATACCAATTCGTCCGTTCCGCGATTGTACATCCCACGCCGTCAAGCGGGCGCGGACTTCTAACTCTCCAATTTCTTTATAATCGAATTATCCTGGGTACAGCTTACATTTTCGCAAATGGAAGAGATCCTCTCCTAAGAATGGTCAGGAAACACGAGATGATTGGCAAAAGAGCAATCCTTTACAAAACCGCTGAGCAGGTGACCGAGACCCTTGGCGTGAATTTTAACATCAGAAGTGAGCAAAGTGCATTACTCCATCTAGATGCCTCACTTCTATAAGCCGAAGTAAAGAAAGCAGTGTTTGAAAAATTGCGCCAAGCGCTCCTCGACAAGAAAATGCACGGAAACTTTTACAGAAATGTAGAAATTCGGCCCTTGTCGAAGGAGCTAACTTTTGCTTTCCTCAGACCATGGGGACTTAGTTAAGGTACAGAGGGTTTCATTTTCGTGTACCAGAACGGTGTCAATTCCACCTTCTTATACCATGACCGCATTTTACGTCAAGAAGTTCCAAGCGATAGATCCAGAGCGTGTTGGATGCGACTCCGTTGCACACTCGAGGCCTGGCATTGTTCTTCAAGACTTCGAGAGACGAAATATATTCGTGATCGAATTCTCGGTTCCGTCCGAATACAACATCACTGCCAAGGAGAAAGAAAAGGAGCAGAGGTATCAGGACCTTAAAAGGGAGCTGCAGAGACTGTACCCAAAATATTGGGTTAAAGTAATTGTCTTTGTGATCGGTGCTCTCGGAAGTGCAAAACTATCACTGGTTCGTAACCTTAAAGCCATACCCGCGTGCCAAAAACATGCCAATGCACTTGCGAGATGGATGCAGATAGCTCTCGCACTTTCGTCGCTCCGTGTCCTCAAGACACACGAGGGTATCGCCGGTCTGTCATTGTGTCATTTACCGCGGTTCTACTGAAGGCCGGTGTCATTTTCATAGATGACAGTTTCTCTCAGTGGGACCTTGCGGTTGTTGTTTAACCTGTTGTTTTTTATAATACATACACTCAACTCCCGATTATAGGCCCACCGGTTTTGCGAATTCCTAGAACTGCTGGACCACGCAGTCTCGCAGCTCGCGGTGTCGTGAGACGGTTGCCACTCATGCATCACCGCCAGTAGCGGAACGATAAAAGCTGCCAGTAACCTCAGCGGAGAATTTTAACAGCAGTGAGAATATGCGCCGGTTCGATTTCAGTGTTTGGCGAGGTGTCTCGATTTCGGTTGTGTTACGATTTTTAAAAATATCGAAGGAAAAGAAGATACAGCGTTTGTCGTTCAAAGAGATGTATGAGCTTGCAGGCCAAGTGAAAGCAGAAACCTCAAAACAAGACATTTTACAAAAATATGGTATCTCTGGCCTTACGTATAGGAAATTGTTAGCTCACGAAGATGATTGGAACATAAAGGTTACAAATTAAGAATACCTGAGCAAAAAATCGTCAAAAACAAGTGATAATATGGTTTTGGTGCCTGCTCTGATAGAATGGTTTAAGAGAACGAGAGACAGGGGCCGCGAAATTCCGCAAACGTTTAAAGTAAGTAAGCAGGAAAAACATTATTTTAACGTGTAACGGCAATATTTATGCCTCAGTTCCACTTAATATGTAGTTTACCCTTGTCTCCAACAAATTGAATGCATATCATTCATTAATTACATTAGCTTTTTAGATCATGTGTTGCCTTGAAACCTTTTTCATAGAAAACGTTTATTAAAACCCAAGCTAAAATCATTAGTTAATTCAATTGTATACTCAATGAAGTATACCTTAGGAATATTTTTAAGGTTCTAATTTCAAACGTCTTCTCGTTTCAAACGCTTTGTCTTGAAATGATATATATTGCTGACAATGTAGTTTTCCTTCAAGTGTAAAATATTATATGTATTAGGCAACAAAATGGACAAAACTAAACAAATATGTTCAGATTTCTCCGATTAAGGATTAAGGGTACTTGAAGGCCATCCCCGAAACCGTTCATAAACCGGGAGTTGAGTCTATATGTCAAACTGTACGTGTAACTATGTGACTCCGGTCACTCAATAATATTATTCAGGAGCCGGGAACATGTTATTATGATCGTGTATTTACAATGTACCGAAATTGATTCGTACTCCTTACTACACAATTTGGTTTAACGGTTCTCTTATTCATAACAGAAGCCTAAGGATAATCTCGGTATCGCTTATCCAACTCCTTAAATTCAAATATTATCATGACTCATAATCAGACTCAAACTCTTTTTCTTGCTTTATACTGATCTCTTGCCGTGCATACAAACATCCATAGATTAAAATCACTAGATGTGAGTTGGCGTCACACTTTTGAAGAAGTTGATAGTTCAGTTCAACTGGTGGCCATATAGATGGCGTTAGTACCATAATGTTGAAACAGTGCTTATGGCGCAAAATTTTGAATGCTACTTGTTGATTTACCTGGTGCTGTGGCCTTAACTAAATGATCTTGGAATGGTTTCCGCGGTATTTCCCAAATGCAGTTGCAATATGCTGCAATAGATCGTTTCAAAAGGAGGTGATTTAGAGTCAGTATTGGATATGAGCATTCACAATACTCACTATCAAAAAGTTCATCCTGTACATGTGTTGATTTGTTAAGATAAGACGCGTACCGAGTCGAGTGAGAAGAGTTTTAGAATGGCGGGGTAAATTCATCCTACAGTACCATGGCGTGTTATCTTCTAGATCAATAGTTTCGAAGTATTTTTTAGCGCTCGTTGTAGAAATGGCACCCTGGGCAGCTCTTTCTACCCAGTACCTCTTGCACATTTCACGGAACTCCGTTCTCATGATAGTAATAATATCGCCAACCAGGGCCTCAACACACATGCTGTTGCCTGCATACTGGTGCCAATTTTGGCTAATACGTTCGCTCTATCGTTTCCCCTCATGCCGCTATGTGATGGAATTCAGACCATTTTGATAAGATTTTTTCTTTTTGCTATCATGCACGCTCTTCCAATTTCATATATGATGAACCAGTGATTTTTATTTCCAATTCTGTCAGAAATACTATGTATTGCTGACAAAGATTCTGTAAAGATAACAGGTTGTTTGATATTATTTCTATTATATGGTTGTCCAGATAGCGAAAAGTTCAGCTATATAAACAGACAAGCGTTTAGACATTGATATGGAAAGGTTATTGTTGATTGAGAAGATAGCAGCACCCACACCCGGAGGATCTGAAGTTACTGAGCTGTCCGTGTAAAAAGCTATAAAACCCGAATAATTACTGTAGGACGTTCTATAACTACGATGAATTGATAACATAAGATCCTTAAGATATATGAATTTCTCAAAAATTTTAATATTTTTAGCTTTTATTCTAAATGATAGATTTACTATTTTCTCAGCAATGCTTTATAATTTAGGTATAATGCGACCATGACGGCTTCGCGCTGTACGACATCCAACATCTTAAGACTGGTTATTCTCGTAGAGGCGAACAGAGGAGCACCCCATTGTAGGTATGCGCAGGCCAGTCCTCTATAAGCTAGCAACATTAGTTCCGAAGTCCGCCCTCACGTAACCCTGCACATCACTCGATGTTGATCGCTTGTCTAGCTCTACTTGCAATATTTATTATGTGTATTTTCCACAGTAGTTTTTTATCAAGCCAACTGCCCAATATTTTGATATGCTCCACACGGAAAGTCTTATCCGATCGAAAATTAAAAAATGATTACTGGTTTCTTTTCCTCGCCCCCGAGAACACCAAGTTGGATGACCCCTGGGGGAGCCCACTCCGCATTATCTCTCGAGAAAGTCAGGTCCGCCATTTGCGAAGTGTAGCTTTCTTGTGGATAAAAAAGGATGCAAAATTGCATATCCTTGTTGGGGCACCCAATTCCGCCATCTCAGCGACCAAGATATCAGGCCCGAAAGCTTAGGATATGTCTGTGGTAAGAAAAGAAACATAATCAACCACTCACCTGCTTCATATTGCAGAAGCCAAAGATAAGGGATAGTAACGCATACCTCCAGGCTTAGGGATGGCTATCATAAGAAAATTGCGCCATGGCCCTGGAAACTGCTATTTCACGAGCATATAGTTAGAAAAGGACAATAAAAAGAGATGTACGATAGGTGATAAGTTTCTTAAAATTACCCAAGTTACTCCATCCACATCAGCGGCGGAGGACGGGTGCCTCCCCTTCAGAGCCGCCTCATACCCAGGCTTCGATAACTCGTTATTTTGGAATCAGTCACTTGGGTCATATTCGTTAATTTCAGGTAATGAGCCTTCGTGTTCTGGAAAGTTGTCTTCTATCATATTAATTATATATTTATTAGTTGTTTTATTGCTGATATCCGAGGGACAACAGCCCTGTGAGATAATGACTTTATTGTATGCCAAGTTTTAGTGAAACCCTGAAATATGTTCAAGCTCTCCAAGAAATCTCTAAATGATTCTGTCTTAACCCTTCTGAGAAAATGCTTAAGGGGTCGTTCAAAAATACCTAATGCTTTTTGCGGGGGTTTTGGACCCCTTCCTCGTAACGCACCGTAGTTTTTCAGCGCCCCCCCCCGCCCGTAGATGGGGTACGTAACGTTTTAAGAATGGCTTAGATTTGAAAAATAACTCTTTTAAAATAAAATATTTCTTTTGTTACTTTGTCCCTATGTATTTATTTAAATAATAACTTGAACACATAAAATTTAAATACGCAATGTTCTTATGCTATTGGAAGCTTTGACTCTGCATTTGGGCATTTAATTCAGATTAATGTTGTTTATAAACTTGAAAAGTCATCTTGTTTCCATGGTCAAGAGAGCCATTCAGGAATGCCCTTGATCAGCCGTTGTTCCCTTCGGATGATATCGTTCAATAATGCACCAAAGTACTTTGTGGTTTCTTGTCATGTTAAATAGAGGCTTGGCTTTAGGGTAACGACGATTTTCTTTCTCATGCATTATTTTTGTGTGATTTCCTGCGCTTTTCTTCGAGACGAAATATAAACCGCAAACGCTGCAAATGCGTTCAAAGAGATCTGATCATCTGCTCATCATCTGCAATGATGGACAGTAAAAATCTTAGGGCATCTTTTGATAGCCATAATGAATTGGCTTTAATCTAATATTAAGGCGAGTTAACATTGAAGCTGGCCTTAGTTTAAGAGCATCTTTCGAAGGAGGTATAGTGATCCTAGGCAAATGAATTATAGGATATGGTGGCGGAATAAACCCAGCCGGAAGAGTGAGTCGAAGAGAGCTTCGGAAAGGAAGAAATCAAGATAAGTCGTCGCACTTCGTTATCGGGAAATAATTTAGTTCAATACAATTTCTAAAATTAATAGTATATTACATCACAAGTAGGGTTAGGCACGACTTTGCACGCGGAACTCAGTGTTTGCAGGACGAGTAGTAAAACCATGTCCATGATTTTTCGAGTCGTCCTTGCGAACTTTGAATTGCACGTGAAGGCGTGTGTAACCCTACTAGTGATGTATGATATTTTATTCGAAACCACCATGTTATGAGACTGTAGAGCCCCCTGAAAAGTGTGCGTTAGATAGCCCTTTACCGAAATGGTGCGAGATTGTCCCATGAAGTGAGCTTTTTTTATAATGATGTTTTTTTTGCGACGTAATTGCAGATAATTGAAGATTTAATTTCTGAAGTTTCTCCATCCATTTTGTCACCTTCCTCAGATTCATCATTTAAGTCACATTCTTCAACTGGCGCGATATATTCTGCATATACAGGATAAGAGTCTAGAACGACTTGGCTGAAGATTTCTGCGAGTAAGTTCCCTGCGAATTCAAAATTTTTCCTCTCCAACGTTTCGTTCACCGTTTTACAATTTTGATCCAAATGAGAACCAATGTGGTCACGTGGAATAATAACTCCGGATAATTCCTTGCTTAGCGGAGCCATTATTCTTTCGACTCGATTAAATGTACTTCTACCAGGTGCGTTTGTAATTATTACAACTGGCTTTACAGGTTTATCAGAAGTTTTCTTAAAAGAAGAGAAAGAATCCATTTTTAAAAGTTTGTCGAAATCTTCGGCGTGTGAAATGTCTGTAGAGGAAGAGTGTTTGCCGCTTCTGATGGCCACATATGTTGGGCCTGAATAAGAAACAGCTTCAGTTTTGCCCATTAAGTCCTGCTAGACATTAATAACATCATACACCAAAGGTATAAGTTTATGCTTGCCAGCAATGACCCAGTTATGATCAGGGAGTTGAACACGATATTCCATGTTCATTAAAAACGGTGCTTGTTTGTTAGCGGCTGTAATACCAATTGGCACCCTTGCTTAGTCGTCGTGAGAAATAAATAATAATTCGTCCGGACCAAGCAAAGATACCGAAAGTTATCCGCACAGTTTTTACATGTCGCTTACCCTCAATCGTGTCTTTTTTATTGGTAGCAGTCTGTAATAAGCCGTAGTTTTGCAACATTTAAACCCTATGTCTAGCAACTCTTTGTGCATACTTTCAAGAGTTTGGAGCTTCTGGCATTCTCTGTTCTACGGCTTGGATCTGCTCATGCGCCAAATGTAGCAATTTCTGCTATAACCCGAAGAAATTCCTGTTGATCTTCTTCTATTCGTGGTCTGCCTCTTATCATTTTTGTTTCGACTTTTCAATTTTTTTA